>RQTK01000255.1:178661-209076 GCA_003991915.1 Elysia chlorotica
GGGGGGGGGGGAATGTAGTCTCAATAAGCACTGCGGCTAATGGTAATACTGTTGATTTCCGTCACAAAACCTATAATTTCGCATATTACTTACGTGAGTTTTGCTTGTTTCATCAAGGATTCAACAGAAGAAGATCAGGATTTTATGAAAATAAGATTAATCGTTTTTTAAACACGAAAAAATTTTTAGAAACAAAAAAAAATCATCCTCTTTCTGTCTTGTCTCTGTCTCTATCTTTCTATCTTTGTCTGTATGCCTGTCTTTCTTTCTGCCCGCCTGTCTGTCTTCCTGCCCGCCTATCTGTCTTTCTGCCCGTCTGTCTGTTTTTCTGTCCGCATGTGTGTTCTTTTGTCTGCATGTATATGTCTTTTTGTCTTTCTGTATGTGTTTCGGTCTCCCCCCTCCTCTGTCTGTCTGTCTGACTGCATGTTATGTATGTTGCCCCCCCCCCCTTTCTTTCTCGCTCTCCCTCCCTCCCTCCCTCTCTCTCTCTCACACACACACACTTCGCTGTACTCAAATTTGTTTTCTTGTGTAGTTTCTCGATCTCTTTGAATTTTCTTTTAATTAACTTGCCTTAATTTTTCTAGTCTGTTGTATGTATTTGTATAGATATTATTTTTTAATATAAGTACACGTGTATATCGTTATTGCCATAACGTTAACAAGATTCTATTACCAATGTCAATAATTATACTTATCATTGTCATTGTGAAATGCCATGTTTCATATAATTCTCTCATTACTGCCAACATATTTTATATAATGTACTTCCCTTGCCCCCCTTCCCCTCCCCCACCCAGGTGCGTATGGAGATCCGGGACCTGTTCAGCGACTTGGCTGACGGAAAGATGCTCATGAAGCTCCTGGAGATCATCTCCGGCGAGAACCTGGGTCGGCCCAACAAGGGCGTGCTGCGCGTGCAGAAGGTCGAGAACGTCAACAGATGCCTCAAGTTCCTCGCCACCAAGGTTGCTCTTCTCTCTACATTTTTACTTATTTTATGAACAGTATTATATCTTTCTTCTTTCAGTATCAACAACAACAGACGTTGCCATTTATATATGACTTCGACATAAAAATGGCCAAATTCATCCAAAATGAGAGCTTACCTGAGAAATGATTTTCCCATACTCACGGAGAGTAACTAACCTTAAAAATACCGAGAATCCCTTTGTCTATGATTTCTCTTTGTGAGGTGATTACCATGGAATTTAACGTTAAGCTCTTTACAGACAGCCTGACCATATCTTATAAAATTAAAGGCGAATGATGATGGTTGTGAACAGTGTAATCATCCAATATACACGTATTTGTGTCGCGCAGGTCTACTTTGAGAACATTGGGGCTGAGGACATTGTGGACGGCAACCCGCGCCTCATCCTGGGCCTCATCTGGACGATCATCCTGCGCTTCCAGATCCAGGAGATCACCATCGACCTGGACGAGGACGAGGAGGATGGCGAGAGGAAGTCCGCCAAGGACGCGCTGCTCCTCTGGTGCCAGAGGAAAACCGCAGGGTATGTCTGGGTTTAGGGCAGGCAGGGCACTGGGGTGAAATTAGCTAGAAATTTTATAATGATACAGTTTTCAGGTAGTGTTTATTAGCAAACGCCCCTTTCTTTCTGACTTGCAGATCATTCAGTACCAGCGCATCTATTAATTGACCTTTCTTATCTTACAAAGCGCAAGCATTTTTTTACCATTTTCTTTTAAAGCTTTTTTTCTATGCACTGCTAAGCACCACATAACCTCAGCTGCCAAAACAATTCTACCCGTAGGTATCTTGGTAGTTTTTGTCTGTCTAAGATTAGTTGCAAAGGGTATGAAGCATCCTTTAAATATGATAAACGTATTGTTAATTTGTGCTGCATGTTTGTTTTTTTAATGATGAAAATTATGCCTTAGTCTATCGATTTTTCTTCTTCAAGTGACTGTTCATCGTGCATTTTTGATTGGCTCGTCTCATGAGATAACAGTATCAATTCTTTATTTTCCCATATCGAGTCTTCCTCAATGATTCTTGTCTGAAGCTTTTCACCGTTTTTTTTAATAATGGGATATTGGGATCTTCTATAACCCAATTAATCTATCACTATATCTATTTTAGTGGAAATGACATCATTCTGTGCTTATAAAATTGCCTCCTTATAATTATATAACCAAGCAAAAGTAATAAACATTTCAAAAAAACTAAAATGGTGTATCGGTGAATCACATGCACATATTTAATTAAGTTGAGAACGAGACTGTGTACAAGCTAATCAATTCTTATTGTTCTCAAAGCCTTTCTCTAGCAGCGATCCTCCGTCTTAGAGCACACCGCACGGGGGTATAAAAAATTCATAGACGTCTCGTGCTCACATCTGCCGTGTTCACTGGCTCTCTAGGCTCAAATCATTCTGTTGCTTCCTCTTCCTGCATCCATATCGCCATGGGTTAAACTTGTTGACTAGAAGCAACTTTTAATGCCAAGTAGATTTTTTAAAAAGACAACGTTTAGATCTATGCTCGAGGATACATAATGATGACTAAATTCAGTTGGATTCTGGTTTTAGATAACTGACTTCCTAATTTGATATATAAATTCGCGAGAGATCCAGGACCGATCTAGAATGCCGTATTCTTGAAACACTCTTCAGCTGCCCTCTCACAAAATTATGATGTTTATAGCAGTGATTTTATTTGTTAGTCTATATGTTTGCCCCGTCGTGAAGTTGCAGTAGTTAAAAAGCAAATGTGATTAGTAAAGAAGAACAAAGAAAGACATGTTTCCTTACCGTCGCCGTTACTCCAGGTAAGTATATGTCGATAATTTAATTGGAAACGAAATTGGAAACTTCAAAATCATGACATTGAACGAGTATGTAAAACTTATCGTAACATTTATGTAAGGAATATAATATAAACAATTGCTCATTATTATAATGTGTATAAAGACTGCTGAAAGCCGCCAACAGTTGTTTGGTATAATTTCTCTTTTCTGTCCATCTGTAGATACCCTGGAGTAAATATCACAAACTTCACCAACAGCTGGAGAAATGGTCTGGGCTTCAATGCTCTCATTCACGCACACAGGTGAGATAATTCTCTTGGTTTGCACTTTTGTGGTATGTTTTATTGCCCCTGTCGGTTAATCAATAGAATAGTAAAAGTAAAATTACAAGTGAAAAAGAGTATTGTCTTAAACACTCCGCATTTCTGTGGCCCCTGCCTCTCTGTATGTCTGCCTGTCTGTCTGTCTGTCTGTCTGTCTGTCTGTCTGTCTGTCTGTCTGTCTGTCTGTCTGTCTGTCTGTCTGTCTGTCTGTCTGTCTGTCTGTCTGTCTGTCTGTCTGTCTGTCTGTCTGTCTGTCTGTCTGTCTGTCTGTCTGTCTGTCTCTCTCTCTCTCTCTCTCTCTTCTCTCTCTTCGTCTCTCTCCTCCATCTCTCTCTCTCTCTCTCTCTCTCTCTCTCTCTCTCTCTGTTCCAGTTGTCTGTCTTCCTACTGTTCTAAATATCTTTGTTGTTCTCCCTATCTACTTCGTTTCATTCACTCATTGTCCCATTTGATCTACTTGCTTGCCATCAATATCTTATTGGGCTATTTGTCTCTGTTCCTATTGTGTTCACTGCCACTGTACCAGCTGTTGTCTAAATTCACAAGAAGGTAGCATTATTGATCGTTCGTTTTTCTTTCAGAATATTTCGGAGGCATTGGATATCAATCTATCAGTTATATTCGCAAATCAAAAACTTCATTTTTATATTGATATATATTTTTTTATCTGTACATAAGCTGAATTTTCAACTAACTGCAAAAGTAAGAAAGCCATGTTCTAAAACCCTTTATGGTAGACTAGATATTATAATATAGTATATGATATTATAACTAAGTTAATAACTTTTAACTTACCGTAAATTAAAAAATACATTTTCTCTATGATCTCACACTGTTCTATTCTGTCCCTGCATTTATTTTTCGTTACCCGTATTTTCCCTTTACAGTATTTGATGGTTCAAGCATTATCCCCTTTTTAAAACGATTTTTACGAGTCATTATGGTGGTGAAAACATCCATTCTCCCTCACTCTAATGTTTTTTTACGCTAAAATCCCTGTCACATAATTTTATGAACTGTTTTAAACGACTTTTGTTTCTTAGTGACTAATATAACATGTGGCGTTTTCATTCACCTAGTATCTACTATAACATGTGCGTGTGTGTGTGTGTGTGACTGTATTTCAGGCCTGACTTACTGGACTACAACAGACTGGACCCCAATGACCACATCGGGAACCTGAATCACGCCTTTGATGTGGCCGATCAGCAGTTGGGCATCCCGAAAATCTTGGACGCAGAGGGTGAGCTAAATAACTCTTGCTTGGCCAAGAATGACAAAGTTTCACGGTCGATTATCGGAGAAAAATACGACTTGTCGTAATCAGCCTCTGCTTTTCTTAAGGTGTATTTCTTCTACATTAAATTTTCAACTGTGACAAGTGCATAATAATAACACGTAGTTTGTTGCATGATTGGAATGCTCTTCGTCTTTTAATGAAAACTACCGTGACCAAGAAAATCAGTTTTTGAAAGATCAGATTTTTCTGTGAGACCTTTGATCAGCTCCAGAAGACATTGCTAAAGTTAAAACATGTTGCTATCGCAGATTATTGATGAGGAAAACGATAACAACAGTGAAACCTGGAAAGCGTTCAAGACACACACAAAAAATAAACATCTAAAAAGTTAAATGACAGGAGCAAGGATATATCAGATATATGAGAGGAAAAGCATCAGGGCATTCAATTGGGAAAATTACTCCAAGAAAATAAATTTTTGCTCAGATGTGTACCTTTGACATCATTGCTAAAGTAATGTTGCTTATTGATGATTAACAACAGTGAAACATATTCAAGACACACACATCTAAAAAGTTAAATGACAGTTTACATGTAAAAAATTTCATCAGGGCATTCAATTGGAAAATTACTCTAAATAAATTTGCTTTGTGTAAACATCCTAGATGCTATTCATATAGTACACGTTTACATGTAAATATTTCATTTACACCTCCTAATGTTCAGTTTTTTAAAATCATATTATGTGCTATTTATTTAATTGATCCAATACATGAACATTCTTTTTCTTTTTCATTCCCCAGACGTTGATGTAAACCGACCTGATGAAAAGATCATCGTTACTTATGTGGCCTCATACTACCATTACTTTGCCAAGATGAAGACCGAGATGACGGGCGGAAAGAGGATTGCAAAGGTGGGTCAATCGCATAGTGCCCAAAGTGCTCGTACAATAACCATGGCGTTGAGAAGTTGAGAATCGTGCTCATGCTTAAGAAACGCTAAGAATTTCTTTTCACAAAACAGAGTAAATTTATAAGAAAATATATTGTAGAAGGGCGTGGGGTCGGGAGGGCATGGGGAAGGGGCAATTCGATTATCAGATTTTGCGTATCGATTTTAGGCCAAGTGTTTTGAATGTAATGTTAAAAGATTTCCCCATAACGTCGACAGAAAGTGCGTGTGTGTGTATGTTTGTTTGTTTGAATGTATGTGTGGGTAAGAATACAATGCCAGTTTATAGTTATTGATCTAAGACCAAGTTTGTTGTTCGTTTTTTGTTTGTTGTTGTTGTTGTTGTTGTTTTTTATCCTATGCTCAAGGTAGCTTAGTCAAAATTAAGCACACAGTTTCTTATCAGGAGGCCCAGCGTTGAATCCTTGGATGGGTAGTTGTCAGATCATAATGATCGGTCGGGACAGTCCTGGTATCGCCGCCCTGTCTGTGTGGCAGTGCCTACAAATTGTCAGACGTTAGTCTTGTTGTCCGTCCACCAGATGATCTAGCAGCTGACATTGTATGTGGAAAAAAAAACAACGTCACGTCATATCGGTTTGTAAGGAAGAGCGCGTACACAATGCGAGTTTAGTCCGCGCCAGGTAGCTGAATCCAGGCTCAGACCAGTGATCAAGGGGAGAGCAGCGTGTTTATGATCCGCGAGGACAGCCATGACACCCCGTTACGTTTGTAGACATGATATGAAGAGCGATAGGATGTGTCATGGATGAACAGCTCTCGACAGGTTGTAATACACCTTGGGCACTTAGTCAAACACACAGCAAGAAAAGTCAGTTCCCAGAGGAAGTGCAACGTTACTCCGGGCTGTGAATAAAACAGTGCTGAGTCTTATGTTGATTCGGCCCATGCACCCCGAGGCTTTACTGTAATGGTTTGAAGGTCAAGCCTTGATGGGACTTTGATGCACCCTTGCGAGTTGCTTGAGGGCTCCATTAAAGTTGAAATGTGTCGTATGGCTTCAGTTACCTTATCGACCTTGAGTTTGGCAACTACTGAGGCTTTTTACTCCGAATCAGCATCACCTAAAAAAAAAAAAAAAAAAAAAAAAGAACGGTCTGAAATGGCAAAAACGCGCATGTTTCGAGTTTCTAATTTTATATTTTTTAAAGAACCACCTATTCTTTGAACATGTCATTTGATGTGAAATAAAATGCAGTGATGGTACTCAATCTACAATTCGTTATTTATCCCAACCCCATTCACGCCAAATTTGTTTTGCCATTTTACGGCACACAGTTTTAGCCTCGTAGCAATAGGTTTTGCAGCATCCATGATTTTTTATCTACATCGTTTTATAATGATTTAGGCATTTGAATTTTTTTTGTTTTGTTTGTTGTTGTGTTTTTTTTTGGTTTTATTTAGAACTTGTAAATCAAGCTTTTATCATGATGTAAAACACTTGTTTTGTGTATGCATTGCAAAGTAAGTCGTGTGTAGAAGGAGGGGACAGACAAATAATTGTGAGTTATACACCAACTAGGACATGGATCAAATCCGCGAATTCAAATTCCTACATTTTAGAGCTAGCAAGTAAGCATATGATTCATCGCGTTTATTTTACAAAACGATAACATGTATGAAACCTTAGTATGATTTTCTCGGCTGATTAGAACATGCAAAGAACAAAGGCACAGCTTACAAAATTTTTAAGCTGAGTTGGATCTCCAATGAATGGATTCAATTCCACCTTGGCCGAAATTCAAGCTGCAACACTCTGAAAAAAAATCTTTGCCTAGCCTGCTATAGATGACGCCATACGAGAAAATGTATTGTCTGAAATAAGAGAGAGAGAAAGACGAAGAAGGAAACAGACACAGAGAGAGATAAAGCAATAAGAGACATGGTGAGGTGGAGAGAGATGCAAGAGATATAGTGTGTGTGTGTGCGAGAGAGAGATGAAAGAGATAGAGTGTATGTGTGTGTGCGAGAGAGAGAGAGAGCGAGAGAGAGATAAAGAGAGAGAGACAGAGAGAGAGAGAGAGAGAGAGAGAGAGAGAGAGTACAAATCCTACCGTTCTTAAATTTCATGTTTGTAATTCGAAAAGCTTATCCTTCTGATGAGCGGTGAATGGCTTAGATATTTAAAAGTAATCATTATATTACAGCCAAGAAATTGTCAATGAAATTGTTATACGACTTGATTTGGCCCTTTTGCACCAAAAATATTTCTTTGAAAATTAAAGCTATACAATCCTTAGACCTTTGGGGCGCTTGGGGTATATTTGAAGCAGGCGTAGAGGTATTTTTAACTCATTATTTTGTTGCTGTTTTCCCCGCACAGATTGTAGGGATGATGCGTGACGTAGAGAAGATGGAGGACGATTATGAGAAGTTAACCTCTGACCTCCTACAGTGGATCCACAACAAGATCAAGGCCCTCAATAATCGGGATTTCCCCAACTCCCTGGAGGGCATCCAGAAAGAACTGATCATGTTTAAAGAGTACATGACTGCAGAGAAGCCCCCAAAGTAAGACCTGTTTATTCGCTTACATCACCAAATTGTTTGATCTCCTCTTTAGACGCACATTCCTTGCTATTATATAGCTGCCATTTTGTTCATGTCATTTACCGAGAGCGAAGCAACTCGGAGGTGCTGTTCTTCAACATCCAGCAGCCATGTGCATCTACCGAATTTTTTTTTTAAGTATGTGTTAATTTGTAAAATTACACATTTCTTTACATGGTTAACTAAAATACCTTTTCGTGCACCTGTCTTACTGTCCTATTATTTTATTTATTTTCCCCTCATTGAAAGATTCCGATAACGACAATGTAAAGGTGCAGTACTCTAACATTGACCAACGTCTATGCAAAATTATAATATGTGTCACGTAATTGATATATCCGTGACTATGCCTTACCATATCCTTGCCATTTACCGAGAAGGAGGCAATGTGGAGGGTCAGTACTCTAACATCCAGGCTCGTCTCTCCATCCAATTATGTGTTGATTTGTCAATCTCAATACAGCATCGTTATTTTGTTTCTTTGAGGGAGAACTGCTAGTGGTAGAGCGTTGATCTCCCAATTAGGAGGCCCCTGGATCTAAACCCACATGCGATCAATTTGTCTGATTGAGTCGGTGTCAGAATAATGTGACCAGCTGAGACAGCACTCATGGTATCCCTGTGCTGTCTCTGTGAGGCAGCAGGTACATTGTCAGATGATAGTACACATCTTATTTAGTGATGGCGTTGGACGTGAAGCTACAAACAAACAGAGAAAACAAAACTATCATTATCCCTCAGATATCGCGAGCGCGGCAACGTGGAGGTGCAATACTTCAACATCCAGGCGCGCCTCAAGGCGAACGGTCAAAAGGGCTACGTGCCGGCCGAGGGGCTGCTGGTGCACGACATCGAGACCGCCTGGCTGCAGCTCGAGAAGAGTGAGCACGGCCGCGAGGTGGCGCTCAAGGATGAGCTCGTCCGACAGGAGAGGCTGGAGCAGCTCGCCAGGAGGTTCTCTAGGAAGGTCTGTTGGGCGTGGGGGAGGGAGAGGGGAGGGAGCGGGGAGTGGGGTGCAGACTGCTCACAGACACATCCAGACAGTCAGATATGACACATGGAGGCTCACAGAGGTGTGGATATTTTTAGAGAGATGGACATGCAGACAAGCAGACATAAGGATAGTGAAATGGTGGGATAGTCAGACAATCAGAGGGACGAGAGAGAAAGAGAGACAGAGACGGAGACAAACAGACCTACATACGAACAGACAGACAGACAGAGAGGCAAACATTGACTACAGTTGCAAGTGTTCATTTAGTAATGCTTGTAGCTATAACTATAGTTGTAGGTGCTTGTTAGGATTATGCATGTAGCTATAACTATAGCGATATATGTTTGCCTACAGGCCGCAATCCGAGAGTCCTGGCTCAGCGACATGGAGCAGATCCTGGCAGAGAACATTGTGTGTAACAACGCGGCTCAGACTGAGGCGGCTGTAAAGAAACATGAGGCAATCAGCGCAGAGATCCTGGCCAGGGTAGGGATTGCTGTTTGCTTTGTTTGTTTGTTTTATTTTTTGTAAAGCAGAACAAGGTGGAGAAGAAATGATGATGATGATGATTGATGATGATGATGATGATGATGATGATGATGATGATGATGATGATGACGATGATGATGATGATGATGATGATGATGTTGATGCTGATGTGGAGGAGGAGGAGGAGAAGAAGAAGAAGAAGAAGAAGAAGAAGAAGAAGAAGAAGAAGAAGAAGAAGAAGAAGAAGAAGAAGAAGAAGAAGAAGAAGAGTATGGGAAGTAATCAGGTTTTTGTGTAATTTTGATCAGTTATTTCCCTTTCTTATTGGACTCCCATGCAAGATTAACAACTTTCTCTGCTCTTACTTCTGAATTTCAGAAAGACAGATTTAGAGCTCTCAACAGCTTGGCTTCAGAGCTTGTGCAGGGAAACTACAGAGCAAAAGATAAAGTTAAACAAAAGTAAGCTTTACCTGATAGTGACAGATGCAAAATGGCAAATTTTATGTGCAAGTCTTGTTTTCTCATGATTGGTGCGCTTTCAAAATCTGCACTGTATGTTGTTGTAAGTCTTTCAAGGAATAAGTACATTTGAAAGTTAAACACATTTGCTTGTTTCCAACCTTTCTTCTCTATTTATATATGTTACACAAAAGAATATTTATTAAGATATTTCTACTACAGATTTTGTTGTAATTTATTATTGCCATGACAGAAAAATCTATGTTCAATTTTTTTTGTTTCATCTGTCATTTGTTTATCTTTGAAACATTCTAACTAGTTGAATGTAATGTTTAACGTCCTCTAGAGACCAGGATGTGATGGTGCGGTGGAAGCGATTGCTAGATAAGTTGGATGCGAGGAAATCCTCCCTGTCTGGCTTCAATGATCTCATGTCCATGTTCAGAGAAATTGAGAGCATCACAGAGGAGCTTACAGAGGTTGAGGTAGCTGGTTTATATTTTACCTTTACAACCACATAATGCCTTTAATATTTTTTTACACGCTTTTACTACATTTTCATATTCTTTTCCTTCAACAGATTTTCTACAGATATTACAATACAAGTGCATTATATTTCGATTTAGATCTATGTCAGTTTTACGTCATACTATGTCTTGTAGCTGATTTTATCTTACTTATTCATGTTCGGTGAAAATATCTGAAGACCACTGAATCCCTGTCTCCCAGGGCAGTTTTATGTCGACTTTTAAATATTCTTTTTTATTGTTTTGAAGTCCATCACAAGAATTACTAGGCGTTGTATCAAATAATTTATCTTAAGTTTTCAATGTGTTTTAAATTGGAGCTACTGAATGACTTCTTTAAGAGAACATAACAATATTGATTGCAGGCAGCTAGATTCAAACTTAACAAAGCAAAGTGGTTCCATCGGAATTTTGAGTTACAAACCCATTCAAACCTTGGCTGATCAAATCTGAATATGATATAGGCTATAGCTGGCTGAGACAGAAGTCAAGGTATCCCTGTACATTGTTGATGTATCATGTAGTAATTTATTTAGCGTTCAAATGTGCTATAAACATGTTTTGTCTATGCCTTAAAGATTATTATCAGACTATCAAGGTGACTTTCCTAGGACAAGTTAAGCTATCTTATATATGACCCTCCCCTTATATATGTGTGTGTGTGTGTTGTCAGTCCAAGGTGAAGGCTGACGACTGTGGCAAACACCTGCAGGCGACCGAGGACCTGCTGCAGCAACACGCACTGCTAGAGTCCCAGCTGGCAGCGCTCACCAAGCGGGTTCGAAAACTCAACAGGAATCAGGCCAAGCTGCACCAGGACGCCGGCAAGGCAGGGCCCGCTCAGAGCGAGGCCAAACACCTGGACAGCAAGCTGGCAGACCTCAACAAGAATCTAGAGAGGTGGGGGGAGAGAGAGAGAGAGGGAGAGAGAGAGAGAGAGAGAGAGAGGATAGGTGGGGGGGTTAAATAAATTAAAAGTACAATCCTTTTTCGGTTTAGCATTGGTAACATAATGATCAGGAAAGATATTTCATAGATAGTGTGAAAGCGCTAGGTTTTTTCGGTAATATCTTATCTAATATAAGAAACCTAGAACTTGAAAACTTTCATGGGAGATGAAAATTACTTTATGCCCTTATTTATTGCATTTTTTAAATTCAATGTAACATTGATGAATTTGAAATTCAACCCCTATCACGTTTGTGGATAATTTTGCCTTAACGCCTACCTCTATTTAAATTTGAAAATTAATTAAGAAATAAACGATCTAGCATGCATTTCTGAAAAAGCTTGTTGCACAAGACAAATTTTATAAAATTTAATATTTACCACCAAGGCAGTTGGTTTCTCTTAAAAATATGAGAAACGTTAACTCAGGCAAAAATTGTTTCGTTATGATTGAATCTTTTTTGTTTGTTTTGGAAAATTATCTTTTTAAGTTGCACATGTACAAGTTTACATCCAATACAAATTTCTTCTATGTTAAAAGTATTATCTGCCAAATGGAAATAAACTTTAAAAAAGCGTCGGTTAGAGATATGCATAACCCTTTATCGATCATGTAACACTGAATCAACTATGTGGCCTACCACAAGTTCATATGGTTGTGTTGTGGACTGAAGGGGCAAGAGGTTCACATCTCTCCTCGTGTTTCCGTTTCTGTACAGTACTTTTCTGGAAACCCTAAGACACATTAAATTTAACAGAGGTTACAACCAAGTCTGCTATTTGATTGCATGCAAGGTTTTAAGTCAGAGTAAATCTAGCCACTGGCTGAAGTGGTAGACCTCTAGGCTTCTGTTCTGGAGGTCCACGGATTGATCCCACGATTGGGCAAATCTGTTTGTGCGATTTGGTCTCCTACTGGTTTGAATGGTGTCAGTACTGCTGAGACAGAAGTCTTAATACACCAGCTCTGTCTCTGTGCAACAGCATCAAAATTATTTGGGACACGTTCGTGATAAAGCCTATTTGCTGACCCTCTACGTTAAAGAAACCAACAAACCAACCAATCAACCAGTCTCTGTCCCTATATAGGATTCTTCTGGAAATGTATGCGACGTTAAACTAAGCAGAAGTTACAACCGAGTTTTCTAATCAGTGAACAACCGAGATTGCACATGAGCATACATCTAACCATTTGGGGCGAATTCTCGCAAGTGGTAGAGCATTGTCTCCCAATTAGTAGGTATCTGGTTAGAAACCCTCCGATTTCGTCTTCTACTGGTTGTGACCGGCTGAGCCTCTGTGTGACATCACCTAAGATTGTGAGATGTTAGTCTTGGATCCGTCCACAATATAATTTATATAGTGCTGACGTTGACGCTAAACAAGAAATAAACGTCGAACCGCTGGATCTGGTTGCAGGGTGCAGGCGGTGAGCGAGGCGCGGCGGGCCAACCTGGACACGGCTGTGCGTTACTACCAGTTCCTCGTGGACACGGAGCAGGAGGAGCGCTGGGCGGTGGAGAAGCTGGAGGAGACCAAGCTCACCACGGTGGGCAAGGATCTGGACGCGGGCCTCAAGCTGCTGAAAAAACACGAGGTAAGGCATGTGATGAGGGTGCTAGGCAGCTCAGTTGGTTAGTGCGCTGGGCAAGAAGTCCTCGGTTTCAACCCAACTGGAACTATTCAAAAATCCAAGAAAAATTTAAAAGAGTTACTGAAACCAGATATCCCAATACGTTCTTATAAGTTTTACGAAATTAAAAAAAAACTAGAAGCAGTCCAGTCATAATTTTAAAAATAACTTCTCTGTCTCTCCATCTCCGCTTCTCACCAACCCACTATTCTATCTGCTCTATCTCTATTTTTTAGTCTCTTAATGTTCCTCTCTCTTTATCTATATCCCATTCCTATTTTCGTCATGCGGTCTCTATGGAGATAGTAAACATCTATGAGGTTTGCCTGGTTATCCTATATATATAGACAGGTTACAATTTTTCTTTCCATTTTTGTCTCCATTCTCTCTCTCAGTCTCTCTCTCTCTCTCTCTCTCTCTCTCTTCTCTCTCTCACGTTCACTTCTGTTCCTTCAGGCACTCGAGGCGGAGATGCAGGGCAGGTGGCGCCGCTGTGAGCAGATCTGTGGCGTGGGCCAGGACCTGGTGAACCAGGGCCACCCTGCCCGCGGCGAGATCGGCGCCAGGATCAAGTCGCTGATGGACCGCTGGAAGCAGCTCCAGGACGCGGCAGCCACGCGCAGGACGCGCCTCGAGGACGCTCTGGAGGCTCAGCAGGTAGGGACACTATCAAAAATATGACACTGGTTAGTCTGGCCGTTAGATTCACTTCTAAGTATAACATTCCTATGATCTATGGAGTCGGGATAGTACCTTGAAAGTTTTTCCTAATCTGGCTGTTACATTCACTTCTAATTCTAACATTCCTATGACCACTGGAGTCGGGATAGTGGCTACCTTGAAAGTTCTTCCTCTTTCAAAAAAAACGATCAAAAGAAGAACCAGACCAGTTAGACTTTTACCACAAAAACCAGAAACTTATTGGAAAGGAGTTGAAATATTGAGAGAGATAACATAGAGAGACGGAATGAGAGAGATAAATAGATAGATAAAGAGAGAGAAAGAGAAAGAGAAAGAGAGAGAGAAAGAAAACACAAGAAATAGCAGTAGAGACATAGAACAGAGAAGCATAGTGTCTAAGACAAAAAAAATTGAAAGAATGTAAGAAGATTAGGATGGCAAGTTCCATGTTATAGATGCTCTGCAGCCTACAGCATCCGACCAGTTGCTGAGTGCCTTGTGATGGTCACACGGCGCCTGGAGACATTGACGCTCAAAAACAAAAACATGAATAATAATGTTAGCCTGGTTTGTTCCCGTTTCAGTATTACGCTGACGCCAACGAAGCAGAGTCGTGGATGAAGGAAAAAATGCCCCTAGTCTGCAGCGATGATTATGGAAAAGACAAAGCCACAGCACAGGTGTGAAGGATTTTTTTTCACTCGAGCATTGGATTTAAATAGATCAGTCATTCAGATCTTTTTATATAGCTGACCAAACATGTGACTAACAACAGTTTAGAACCACTTTCAAATTAATTCATATTTTTAGTCTGATGATGTACCCCGTACAAGTAATAATTGAATGAGATCATTTCGATATAGTGGGTATACATTTTAATGCGTTACTGTGACCTTAGCCTTGTATTGTGATTTTTGCTCCTGACCGACCCTGCTCTCCCCAGGCTTTGCTGTCCCGCCACAACCGGCTGGACCAGGACATCCGGGCGTTCAACGTGGAGATCAAGCGTCTGGAGGAGCTCTCTGTGCTAATGACCAAGGCTGCCAGTGAACACAACGTGAGTGTCGCCCGACTTTCTTATATAACTTATATGACTTTATTTTAAAGGAACCGTAGGCATGCATAATAACAGATAGGGCCTACTTAGTGACATTTTGCGGTAAGCGTGACCTCGATTAAAGATCCTGCTGTGTAAAATGTATCGGTTTGAATTTGCGGCTTGTCTGTTATGAAAAACGCATCTTTAAATAATTATTATTATTGAGCAGATGTAGTTTGGGGTTGTGAATTTCCAACTATGCTAGGGGTCACTCTACGAAAGCAGTCTATGTTTAACAACCTAAGGCAACAAATATAATTTATATATTGTTATTGTCCAGATTTCTCCTGCCAAGTTTCTCTCTGTGCCTGTGGAGAATGGCTCTGCAGAAAATGGCGACCAGCGCACTGAGGGTGATGATGATGACGAGGAAGAAGAGGTCGTTGAAGTGCCGCGAGAGGTAGAGGTGGAAGAGATTGTCGAAAGGGAGATGATGCAAGATGTCGTGGAAACGCGCAAAATCCCTCAAGTCCGTGCCATGTACCCTTACAAAGGTCAAGGCATGGCGGTGGAGAAAGGAGAGGTGAGTCCCATCACCTGCTTTTTACTTGTTTTGTTGGTGTTTGCCCTTTTGGTGCATGAAAAGTGTATGGCTCTTATAGACCTAGGAAAGCAAATGTTATTTCTATGGGGTCAGCTGGTGCCTTGGTGACATTTGTCGCCGTTCTGGAGCCCATTGGGTACATATGAGCCGTTGAACCATGACACTTCTCATTAAAAGATTTGGACGTCAGAGTTAAAAATATTCTTTGAGATTTTGGTAAGAAAGAACAAACAAAAAAATAGGAAGAAAACGAAGAAAGTAAAAGTGAAAAAAAGCATATGAGAAGTTTTTTATAGTCCGTTAATTTACAATATGGGGAACATACTAATTTAAATTTATAACAAAAATCTTTTTAGATTTGTTGTGTTTACCAACCAACATATGACTGGTTTTAAATATCTTTTTTGTGATCGTCATTGCTAACATTGTAAACATTGGCTTTCATAATTCGTAGTGTCTGCTATCGTCTATGTACTATTATTCCAGCTAATGTGCTGCTGTTGAGGATTTCAGTTGAGGCTTGTGAAAGGAACGCAAAACGTCTTCCTTAATATATTCCCTGTTGATTTTTCAATGATATGGACTGTCCTTCCAAGACAATTTATCGTGCAGACGAAGGTTTCTTTCTTACTTCTAAACTTCTATGGATAGTATGGCTGTAGTTGAGCGTTTATCTGAAGATTTCATAACACATGTATAAAAATTTGGTCTTGCGCTCCAGATAAGTAAAATAATTGCTGGTATTATAATATTGTCCACAGAACAATTTTGTTTTTACCAGAAGACAGATAATCTTCCCTGACTTCACTGCACTATTTGATATAAGACAGTATGTTTATGTTCATTGTTAACTCGGTTTGGGGGTTATGTTCACGAATGAAAGTTGTTGAGTTGGTTTAACGTCCAACATCATCACCATATAGGCTATACTGTGTGCGGGCCCCAAGACTGACGTCTGACAATTTTATGTGCTGCCACACACGAGACAGGGCGGGGATACCATGACTCCTGTCTCAGCTGGTCACATAAAAATGACACTGACCCAACACGTGGGAGTGAAATCGCCAGGACTCGAACAACGGACGTTTTACGTCGGAAGCGATGTTCTACCCCAGGGCCACCGCAACCCCTAACAAATTAAAAGATGTGTGAGAAAAATAATTAAATACCCGAATGCCTTTCTTTCAATAAGAACTAGAATCTAGACATCAACTGAATCAAACTCGTCGCTTCCATTAACAAACTTTTAATCAACGTGATCAACAACATCGATGTGTCATAACATGAGCTGTACATAATCTTGATTTTTGCCATAACAATTGTTTTAAACATTCATCAGTAATGTCAACATGAAAGATCATTGAGCTTTTACATCAATATAATCTTGTTATTTAGGCCAACATAATACATAAAACAAAACAAAACGCACAGTCAGCGAACATAAACATAGCCAGACATGAGCTAGAGAACTTAGATATATCGAGTCTTTATAAGGAGATAAATCTAGAAAACAAATACAAGACTGGCATATACTTAAGAAAACTAAAAGAAAGAAAAGGTTAGTGACCCACTCCAGTATAATTATATTAATGTTAGATCTAAATCTAGAGTTAGGTCTAGGGCTGGTATCATGCCCTTTCACATTAATAATACGGAATTCCCGATAACATGTTTTAATTAGGTATATAGTTACGCGCTTATAATATAATTAATTATCATTCTGAATTCTATGAGTTTAACTCCAAAATCCCAGTTTTTGACTGGCTAATGTGGATAGAAATTTATTACGGTAAATTACTCTGTTCGCTCACACATTCTTATAAGATATAACACAACTCCCTCAAATTCTTAACGTGCCTTCACACAAGTATTGTGCGTAAGTAGAATAGCTTACCATGTTACTGCTTCTAATAAAAGATAACGATTTTATGACTGGATACTACTTGTCATCTACTATCACATCTACTAGCCATATCTACAGAACTAAATTCTATACCGGTTCGTAATCTTCTTTAAAAGAACTGATATTAACTACACACATCAGCGGATCAATATTTGTTTAAGCCTCTGTTTTTAGTCACCCGTGGAAACTGAAGCTTGAAATGAAATTTTTTGTTTCCTTTGCCTTATCTTCCCAAGCCCTCTATCTAATGTAAAATATCCCCACAGACGTCGTAAATGGCGATTTTTGAAATGTCAAAATGTTTTCAATTGACGACAACAGTCAGTGATACGAGGGAGAACATAGAACACAAATATAGAATGTGAGAATAAGGTTATAAAGACTAATTTTAAACACGAGAGCTGTCTGGGTCGAGTGCTCACGTCGTAAAATAGAGTATCAGCGATGTCCCTATCGTCATCCGTTCATTGGATCGACAGTTAATCTCCCGTAGGAGAAATCTCTCTCTCTCTCTCTCTCTCTCTCTCTCTCTCTCTCTCTCTCTCTCTCTCTCTCTCTCGTTTGTATAGTCTTCTATTTTAAGGAGGATCTTACACATCGATGGGATTCCAGAGCCGTGTGCCTAGGCTTTGCCGGTCATATGATAATACTGACACGGACCAAAGAAGTAGTAATAAGGCAGGATCAAATCATGAACCTTTAGATTAAAATGCAGGCGCTCTACCGTTCGGCCACCCCAACCCCCGTCAGTTCGTTGGCGCACACCGGCGATCTTGTTTCATCACTACGTGGTATTATGCCTTGAAGTAAATGATGGATGCGATGCACCGTCTCCTGACTAATGCGACGCAAGGAATGTGTCCGTGTTGCCATCAAGCGAGTCTCGGAGTCTAAGCTTCACCAGCGCCCGCTTGAAGATTAGCAGGAAGGCCCTCTGGAAGTCTCGCCTGAAGATTCCGTAGATGAGCGGGTTGATGACGGAGGAACAGTACTGGAAGATGGTGGCCACCAGGTTCACGTAGCCGGGCAGGGAATCCGGTTTGGGGAACAGCACCTGGAGCACAGTGCACAAACACAAGATAACGGAGACATAGCCAGTTGAACAGGGTCGATACGTTCATACAAAAAAAAATCAATAGATAAAAAACCCCTAACACAAGAACAAGAAACCTTACAGCAATACCAAAACGACGTAATAAAAATTGAACACTGGCTTTACCCTTTTTGTGTATTCTATTTTTAGCACCTATGTGAATATGAGACCATTTGAATATATAATGAAGAAGGCAGTTTAAGAGAAGAAAAGAAGAGGGGGGGGGGCGTTAACACGAACACAGAGACAGAAAAACATAGGTAAAGAGGTGAGTGGGGGACACAATATTTAGAGGGGAATGGTAGAGTGTTGGGTGAGTAGGTGTGAATATTGTCGGCTTGAAGGTTCCAAGGCAGCCTCCTCATCGAGCTAGCTTTGTTTTCTTTGCTTCGCGCATTTAAAAAAAATGTACGCCTTAACCTTTTTTTACTCTTGTTTTTAGAGCTGTCAAGATTCTGAGATAAATGTTATGTTTTCAGCCAGTACAAAAAATAATTATCCATCAAAGCCAGCGCCTTAAGCTGCTATGGTCAGAATCAATATTCAACCTCTATGGATAATTCTAGAAAACGTGTCCGTAACACATCTCTATCAAGACACTTCTCATCTACTGAAAGCATCGCTAAAAGAATTATTATAAGTGTATTTTATTTGGAAATGTTGTCCTTCTCTAATATCTAATAAACGATATAAATATTTCCTTACGTCTGACAGAAAAACAATCGCACCAACATTGGGTTACTAGGATGAAGACATTTTAAAGTGTATTGCATCTATTATAGATGAAGACAAGCTACAACTTTTCATGTTCTTGTCTATCGTTAAGATCAGCCTCTTTGTCGGTATATCAATCTACTAAAGTTGAGATCTGATAGATTAGTTTCACTAGTGGCTTTGAAAGCTCAAATCTTTGCTCCCACTTTGTTCAGTATTCTTACTAGCGGCCAACATTTACACCTTAAATAGATCTTACTCTTCCATATTATATTAAAAATAATGACTTGTATTGCCTTGTTATGGCAGTGCAAAATGTTACCTTGTATAGTTTGGTAATGCTGAAAGGCGTCATGCAGATGAAGAAGGCCAGGACAACAATAAGCAGTGACTTGACCGCTTTACTGCTCGTGCTGTAGTTGCGCTGTCTTTTGAGTCCATTCGTCTCCGCTGCTGTTGTTGACTGATCTTGGCTGCTTGCGTTTCCGTTAGCGGGGAGGCCTGTGGCCGATTGGGGCGATCCTGGTATCGCTGAGAAGTGGCACGAGCTCTCAGACCCTAGTCTTAATATAGGTGAAATTGCTTTCTGTTTTCTTGAGCTCGCCACAGAGTCCACTGAAGGTGATATAAAGGTTGTGGGAGACATGGACGTCCCAGTGGACCCTTCAGTGTTGTCGGGGGCATGCATAGACACAACCTGGGTATCAAGACACTGGTCATCGTCCTCCTTCCACGCCTCAAATCTCCCACACCCTTTGAAAGAGTCGCAAGACTGATCACTTAAAGATGCAGTGTTGGAAACTGTTGTCTCTAGGTATATGCTTGTTTGTGCTGTGTTGGGTTCGAAACCGTACCTGTAGGTGGCATAATGTGTAGAAACACTTTGATCAGAGCTGATTGCCGTTGGGAGGGAGAGACTCTTCCCGCAGGCCCGGTGAGCCTGCTTTGCTTCGGTTGGCTGACTGCCCACGGCGAATATGTGCTCTTGTTGCTCCAATACGTTATCTCCATGTTCTGTCTCACCAATACAGTTTGGAGAAATCGGTGCTGAGAATGATCTGAGTTTAAACACTCTAAAAGCAGGTCTCTTCTGCTGGTCTACGGGTTTTCCTGGGTACCCTGCCTTGATGTTATCCAAACTTGCCCTGTAGCCATTGTTTTCCTCTATACGCGAACTGCCATTGCAAGCCGTATCTTTATATTGCTCTGGGGTCCATTGCATATGATCCTTTGACGTGAGAAATCCGTTAAGTCCTTCTGAAGTGAGCATTTTTGGACATGGGGGATCAAAATCAGAAGCCTCTTGTCTGCTGTCCTGGCTATCATTTTGCAGTGCGCTGGTGCACAGTTTTGGACTGCTACCCCGGCGAGGAAATGGTTCGAATGTGGTGTTCTTAGAGCAGACGGCGTGTCTGTCTTGAATAGACACTTTTGCTTGACCATTTTTGTGTTGAGAACTGACCAGTGCCTGGTCTTCTGAAATGATGCTGATCCCAGGCCGGTCAGCCGTGTCCCCAGCGCTGGTCATAATGTCCGAGCGAATGACGCCCAGTCTGGGCTTCAGGTTGGTGTCGTGTGGGTGGATGTTGTTCTGAGCCTTGGCTACCTTGATAATCTGAAAGGTAATACAATTAAAATAGTGTTATGCATAGTCCTAGATATTGTGGTGTCAAGATTAATGAGAGTAATGGACAGGTAAACTTTGTGTTGATATTAGGACTTTTTGAACATCCGTGTGGACGAGTGCTGTGCTGGGCTTGGTTATTGCCGAAAATAATAACCTAAGAGTACTTCACCAGAATAAAAATTGTTACACAGAAAGTAGGCTTAAAGAAGAATAAAGGGGCGCTTTTTTGCCTTTCTCAATTTTATTAATTCTTTGCTTGTGTGTTTCTATCTCTGTCCGTTCGAGCGCCACTGTCTCTGTCTCTTTCTGTCTGTCTGTCTGTCTGTCTGTCTGTCTGTCTGTCTGTCTGTCTGTCTGTCTGTCTGTCTGTCTGTCTGTCTGTGTCTGTCTGTCTGTCTGTCTGTCTGTCTGTCTGTCTGTCTGTCTGCTTCTCTCTCTCTCTCTCTCTCTCTCTCTCTCTCTCTCTCTCTCTCTCCTTCTCTCTCTCGCTCTCCTTCTCTCTCTCTTTCTTACTTTTTTTCTTCTCTCTCTTCTCTCTATCTTCTTTCTTTTCTTCCACTCTGTCTGTATGTCTGTTTGTCTCTGTCTTTGTGGGGGGCGCGGTGGCCCAGGGGTAGAACATCGGCTTCCGACGCAAAAGGTCCCGATTTCGAATCCTGGCTGTTGCAATCCCTACTGGTTGGGTCGGTGTCAGTATAATGTGACCGGCTGAGACAGGAGTCATGGTATCCCCACCCTGTCTCGTGTGTGGCAGCACATAAAATTGTCAGACGTCCGTCTTGGGGCCCGTCCACGATATAGCTTATAAGTTGCTGATGTTGGACGCTAAAAATCCAACCAACCAACCAACCAACTCTGTCTTTGTTTGAATTTCTCTCTCTGTCTCTCTCTCTCTCTCTCTCTCTCTCTCTCTCTCTCTCTCTCTCTCTCTCTCTCTCTCTCTCTCTTTTCACTTTCTCTCTTCTGTCTCTTCTCTCTATCTTCTTTCTTTTCTCGCTCTCTGTCTATTTGTCTGTCTGTCTGTCTGTCTGTCTGTCTGTCTGTCTGTCTGTCTGTCTGTCTGTCTCTGTCTTTGTTTCTCTCTCTCTCTCTCTCTCTCTCTCTCTCTCTCTCTCTCTCTCTCTCTCTCTCTCTCTTTCTCTCTTCTGTCTCCATATTTATCTTTCTTTTTGAGGATGTTGTTTTCTGAAGCAAATTTTCCATTACATATGAGTTAGAAACATCCAGCTGAAGATATAGATGCAGATAGAGAGGCAGTGTTGTTAAAGTATATCGCAAAATATAAAGGTAACGTCAACGTCAGCAAAAAACGTGGGGCTCAGGTTTATAGCCAGTTGAAGTTTTATTCGTTTCACCGGAAAATGTCCAAACTTCTCTGGGTGTTAAGTGTTATACAGATTAGCACATTTATATGCAGTTAGTTGTACTCTAGGTGGGCGCGGTGGTCCAGGGGTAGAACATCGGCTTCCGACGCAAAAGGTCCCGAGTTCGAATCCTGGCTGTTGCGTCCCTTACTAGTTGGGTCGGTGTCAGTATAATGTGACCGGCTGAGACTGGAGTCATGGTATCCCCGCCCTGACTCGTGTGTGGCAGCACATAAAATTGTCAGACGTGCGTCTTGGGGCCCGTCCACAATATAGCCTATATAGTACTGCTGTTGGACGTTAAAACCAACTCAACCCAACCCAAAAGTTGTACTCTAATAAACTAATGATTCACTAAAGGGTTTTGGATCACCTGATTTATGAACATTTTTTTAAAGAAACTGACAACAGGAACGTCTTTATCGATTTTTATCAAGTAATCTTGCGAGAAGCTTATGTCAGAAAGAAATGAAACTTGCCTTAATTATTTAATTCTGATAATATAATCTGATTATACATCTAGAGCAGCTCGATACAAGGAGTCTCGAGATTCCAAGTTATTGATTGTGGTCTGAGAAATGTGTGCGTGTCCTGTTTATCGGGAAGAAATCTCATTAAGATCATTAGCGCACAGAGGCGCACAGCCCTGCAGAGTTGAGATCTAACCCGACAGACTTTTTGTGTTACATATTATAAGCATCAACAGACTGATCTAGCATCTACATTCATATATACAAATTATATCTTGCCATAAGTTACTGACGAGAAACACGCAGTCGATATCAAACACCATTGTTAATGTTTTAAATTTTTGTTAAATCTGTAATAGTTTAACTTCTTATCTTTTCATGAAGCCAACAAAGTTCATCAAATTTAACGGGCATAAAAAATGTCAATGTCAGCTTGAACTTTGGGACGTTCAAAACTAATGCGATTAGAGCGTAGTGTGACTGTGCGTATGGCGCACTAATTCTTGAACATGTGATGGGCGTTATCTAACATCACAGTAAGCCACAGCTAGGACCAGGCAACAATTATCTCACCTTGCAGTAGGACCAGGCAACATCTCACCTTGCAGTAGGACCAGGCAACAGTAAACTCACTTTGCAGTAGTACAAGGCAACTTTTACTTCATCTTGCAGTAGTAAGAGGCAAAAGATATCTCATCGTGCAGTAGGACCAAGCAACAGTTATCTCACCTTGCAATATGCCATAGCTAGGACCAGGCAACAGTTATCTCACCTTGCAGTAGGACCAGGCAACTGTTATCCCATCTTAAAGTAGGACCAGACAACTGTTATTTCACCTTGCAGTAAGCCACGGCTAGGACCAGGCCACTGCTATCTCACCTTGCAATACGCCACAGCTAGGACCAGGCAACAGTTATCCAATCTTGCAGTAGGATCAGGCAAGATCTCACTTTGCAGTAGGACCAGGCAAGATCTCACTTTGCAGTAGGACCAGGCAAGATCTCACTTTGCAGTAGGACCAGGCAAGATCTCACCTTGCAGTAGGACCAAGCAAGATCTCACCTTGCAGTAGGACCAGGCAAGATCTCACTTTGCAGTAGGATCAGGCAACAGTAAACTCATCTTGCAGTAGTACAAGGCAAAAGATATCTCATCTTGCAGTAGTAAGAGGCAAAAGATATCTCATCTTGCAGTAGTAAGAGGCAAAAGATATCTCACCTTGCAGTAGGACCAAGCAACAGTTATCTCACCTTGCAGTAAGCCACGGCTAGGACCAGGCAACTGTTATCTCATCTTGCAGTAGGACCAGGCAACAGTTATCTCACCTTGCAGTAAGCCACGGCTAGGACCAGGCAACTGTTATCTCACCTTGCAGTTATCACCTTGCAGTAGTACCAGGCAACAGTTATCCCATCTTACAGTAGGGCCAGACAACTGTTATCTCACCTTGCAGTAAGCCACGGCTAGGACCAGACAACTGTTATCTCACCTTGCAGTAAGCCACGGCTAGGACCAGACAACTGTTATCTCACCTTGCAGTAAGCCACGGCTAGGACCAGGCCTGGTAATAGGAAGCAGAGGACGAAGGCCACGCTGACGTAGGTGAGAGTGTTGGAGCTGTCCTTGTGCCACACGATGGCACAGACAACCTCCCAGTAGTCGTAGCGCACCCAGTGAGCCAGCACGGGCGCCAGGCCAAAGCAGATGCCCTGGAACCAGGCCCAGCCAATCAGCACCCTGATCTTGCGTCGTGTGACCCAGGTGTGGTAGCGGAGCGCGTAAACCACAGCAGCATAGCGGTCCAATGAGATGAAGCACAACGTCAACATCGACACGATGATGAAGGCGTAGTTGGCACCGCACACCTGGAAATGGTAAGTGTCACTTGCAAGTCAGATGGTACAAGGTTTCAAACATCATAATCAGAAACGTCAGATCGCACAATAATGTATTGATCATAATAAGAACGTCAAATAGTACAAGAATTTATGTATCACTATTATGAACTTTAGATGGCACAAGAACGCCGTTGTTCGCTCAAGTTGTAGAGCCTATAAAACAAAACCATGGTTGTTCAGTTATTGAAGGACTGTTAGACGGCAAGACTGCTGATGTTAAGAAAAGAAAAACCCGTATCATTCTGAGACAGAGTAAATCAAAGATTCCAATGGATGTCGGCCACGAATCTTTTAAACGTCAGATAATACAATATTACAAAACAATCAATCCTGGACTCTACTCAAAACGTAAGGATACCCACCAGGTCACACCAGAAGGCCCCCAGGTGCCAGCGGTCCGCCGCCATCGCGTGAAGCGAGCTGGTCATGACAACACATGCGCTGCCCACGTCCGTGATGCTCAGGTTCACCAGGAACATGTTCGACTTCTCGGCCCTGAGCCTGGCCGTGTGCCGGACACACACGATGACCAGCAGGTTGCCCAGCACGGCGATCACGATGATAATGGAGAGCACGATGGACCACACGACCATCCCCGCCGCGGACCGGCTCGCCACGCTTGGAGCGTCCTCCTCTGGGGTGGACGCATCGCTGTTGGCGACGCCGGCTGGCATGATGGTGGTCCTGGGAAACTCAAGCGTGCCGTTAGGCGTCACGTCTGCTGCTGCACTTGACGCGCTCGCGTTGAGCTGTGTGTCGCTCCACATCGTGCGAATAACCTGCGCCAGCTTAAGTTTGTAAGAAAAGGTGAAGAGAGTGTTGATATGGAAAAATAGGGGGAGACATTTCGTTGCCATAATGTTTATCAACATTTGAAGTAGGTTTGTTGTTCAGCTTTATCTTTCAATTTATCTAAAGTTTTCTTTTTAAATATCTCAGTCCTGACGAATGCTTAGATGAAGCTGTTACGGCCAGATTTTTACCAATATATCTAAACCCGATGAGCGTCTTGCTTTTAATATAAAAGTAATTTGACAAAAATGCGAGCTAAAATGTATATATCTTTTTACTTTTAGGTAAACTCCTGTGTATCCCAAATCATCTGAAAATTAATATAATTGATAAGGAAATCACGTAATCTAGCTTCTACAAAACGAACTTACTATTTCTCAATAACAAACTCAACCGTAATATGCTTCTGTCTAAGAGTGTCTACTGGTTGGGTCGGTGTCAGTATAATGTGACCAGCTGAGACAGGAGTCATGGTATCCCCGCCCTGTCTCGTGTGTGGCAGCACATAAAATTGTCAGACGTCCGTCTTGGGGCCCGTCCTCAATATAGCCTATATAGTGCTGCTGTTGGGCGTTGTTAAACCAACCCAACCCCCCCCCCAACCCCGCTTAAGAGTGCAATAAAAGACCTTACTTTGTTCTTCTGGCAAAATAAAAAAGCAAAAGAGTGCAATGCAAACATTCTTTATGCCTGCAGTAGGCATGTAGTATGGCGGCTTGCGTATTTTGGTCTCACCCGAGATTGATTCGCCGCCTAAAAAAATAACATAATTAGCACTTGTTGCATCATATCATGTGATATTTCTTTGCGTTGTTTTTCTGTAATACAATATATTCATTCGAGAATAGAATAGAAACTAAGCCTGTCCCTTATGTACTGTGTACTGCCTTAATGGATGTAAACAAAAGTTGTTAGAGACGTGCATATAGTTATTTTGTCTGTCTAAAATCATAATTTATCGTATTTTAAATGTTATTTATCCCCTCTCTGTCGAAACGACACATATTGTTATCATAACGGCAATTCATTTATAGTTTTAGTGATATTAAATGGCAGGTAGTCATTTCCAGCTTTCAGTGAGTTTTCGATGGCAAGCCCCCCTTCTCTTTACAATGCCTTTTTTAGTCTTCATTGAAATCAATGGCCTACTGTAGTTATACTATTTTTAATATCTGGAAAATAAAAAAGAGCATTTTTCTAATTGAGGATCATTATTTGACTTCAAAACTGCGTATGATTCTATACTGCGATCAAACCCGCAAATAAAAGATCAAAGCTGCAACAGCTGCTTGATATAAGTAAAATAAATCTGCGTAATATCTTTCTACCCGGGATTTAGTTTGCATTCTATCAAAAGAACTCAATTTACGTTGCTGTAGAGGTTTATAAGTATGATTTACCCAGCGATGTTAACTAATTTTTTTATTTCTAGTGTCTCTTAAGCTTTTCGTGGATAGTTCTTTAATGATTTTCGAACGCTCATTTTTATTTACGATTATAACAGGACATCAAACAAAACGTACTTAGTTAGAGGTACTCTTGGTTTATTTTTGCAATTGTGATTTATGTTTATTCGATTGGGGGTTTTACAAACCCCAATTTTTTGCTTAAAGTTATGTAACTATATTTCTTTAAAATTAATCCTATAAAAATAGTTTGAGTGGTTCCGTGAAGTTGCATACGACTTTCTTTTGTTTTTTGTAATTATTGGTTGGAAATATCATAACCTGAAAAAAATTGTGTTTCGTGATCGTGGCGTTGTATTGTCATCGGAATAGATAGATGATTAAACACCTTTATTAATTTCATTGCGTTATTTTGTAATTGTGTGAAATATAGAGCTGAGAGAGAGAGAGAGATAGAGAGAGAGAGAGGGGAGGGAGAGAGAGAGAGAGGGAGAGAGCGAAAAGCGTATAGCAGCAATACATTATTTTTAAGAATAGACATTTCGTGAGAAGGGACGTAGAGCAGAAGGGTAGAGCAGAGGCTGTGAAAGGCATGTGAACACCATGGAGAAACTGCTTGATTGACATAAAAGCCTGCACCGGCAGGACGCTTTCAGAAGTTATATCCACGTCCATCCCTTCAGGGATGGCACCAGATGAATAAATTAGTTGGTATTTTGGTTAATAAATGAAATAAGGCTCTTGACTTGCGCGCAGTACTGTTTTAAATATCTTAAAGAATTAAAAGAAATAATTTTCAAAGGCATTTACAAATTTGCACCAAGTCTTCAAGAGGTATGTTGTGATAATTATGTAGTTTATTTCCATACAATTCTGATTTTAAAGCGCCGGCTGAAACGGATACCAGCCCCTGACTGTTTGTTGTCCTTTGAATGTGAGGAACGAGGCGGGTACTGGCCTGTTTCACACGGCACCGAGCATTAATGGTTATTGTTATTTGTTTATGTTTCAGTTTCTTTCAAAACATTTGCTTTACACATACAATTAAAGTTTGGAGAATAATAGAAATGCAACAGTTGTCTGAAGTTAATCAAGGTGAGCCTATCCGTGGCTTGTCTGTTACATTGTGTGCCACTTAATACATTTTTCTTGATTTTTCGCATGGCAAAATTAATTTATTTTCATGGTTTTTGTCTTTGTGTGTTCCGAATGATACCCATGGTGAACGTTGTGACTCGATACTCAAGCAACTGCAACGTGAGACCCCCTACCTAGCTATTCCCTTCGGGCTTTGACAATGCAACGCCACGATCACGAAGTGCGATTCCTTTAGGGTTTATATTATTATCAACATGTAAATACTTTAAAGACATTAAACCGCGACTACCTACTTAGTACTATAGAAAAACAATAATCATGCTTTTTCTTTTAAAAGCCATCAGCTAATTTTTTTGTTCGTATACGCTTTTTTAGGTCTTTACAATGAAACTGCTTTATGTGTTCAAAAAGTTATTTTTTATTATATTTTAATTATCATGCATTCTTTCATCTGAATTTCTGACTGAAATTAAGTTGAAATGGAGAGTTGTTGAGACTTTATCGGAAAGACCAAAAAATCGCCTTATTGCATGGAGGATTCATGCGGTTTGGACAATAGTTATCGGGATAGAGCTATTCCAATCGCACCCTTGTAATCTTGTTAGCAAACTTGCTGCAATGGCTGCGTCCTCAAAGCACTGGATAGCGTTGGGGATATACAAAATAGATGTAAAAGAAAGTGGAGAAGGAGAAGAAGAAGAAGAGAGTGAGATTGGGGAGGGAAAGATAGAGAGAGACTGCGGGCGTGTTAACCTCTTCGTGACGGATGTATTTTCAATCGTCATGATGAGCCTTATTCCGGTTACCCACGATGGAGGCGTCTTGATTAAGTTATAGGTGGTGCTAGTAAAACGCTTGTCTTTCTTGAAAATTGTCATATACACCAATGAAAAACTTAATTATACAATTTTGTTTCAAATGGTATGTAATTTAAGAGGATTGATATAACGAAAGATAAAAAACACAACAAAAATGTGAAGAAGAAAAAATAGTTGAAAGCTCGATTATGATTGGCAGAAGAAAGAAGGTAGGGAGAAACACAAAAGTACTCTCGAAAATTGAATTGAGGGTGTTATGATTCTAGTTTTCAACATCGTTTAACTCAACTATGCGATCGGTTTTTGTAATTGTTTTGCATTCAGTGCCTTTTTATACGCAGTCAAAAACACGACGTACATTTTACGAGTAAGCGTCATAGGGATTTGAGGACGTACAATGTAGGTGGGCGAGGCATATTGGTATGGAAAATCGGACGTACGGCGTACGTTGCATGTCACAAAGGGATTAGAAAAATAGTGTAGCCATCCATATTTATTTTGGAATGAGTCTATTCGCATCGGATTTTTCTTGTACTGTAGATTTTGCTACTTTAAATTTGAACGGCAAAAGCGAAGTTGTACATAGCATTATTTCTCCTCTTTTCTCTTTCTTCTTTATCGCAGTTATCTTGTATTTTTGTATTCTAGGGTAAGGAATCAATTATTGTTAGTGGCCCCGGTTTTATGTCAATGATTTTTTTCACCGGCCTTTTATTTCTTTCTACTGGCGGCTTAATATATCGTAAATCGTACATCGTGAATCACGTCTGACAGATCATCAATGGCTAATGCCCTGCTTGAAGTCTAAAAACCATAGTGCATTGTCTGTGAAGTATGTGAACACAAAATGTATAAAGTAACCTCTAGAGTAATTACATTTGTATGATTAGGTAAAGAGATATAGTGGTAGGTTACTTACTCAGCCTGCTTTCTCCCGAAAAGAATTGTATCGAACTGGTATCCAGTTCGGTCTCCCTCTCTCTCGCTCACTTTCTCCCCCTCCTTTCTCTCTCCTCTCTCTCTCTCTCTCTCTCTCTCTCTCTCTCTCTCCCCCTCTCTCTCTCTTTCTTTCTCTCTCTTCTTTCTTTCGTTCGCTCTTTCTTTTGTCATATTGTTCTGCATGATATTATCCATTTACATCTTTATGCATGGTGTCTATGTTATTATCATTTTCTCTCTCTTCTCTCTCTCTCTCCCCTCTCTCTCTCTCCCCTCTCTCTACCTTTCTCTTTCTCTCCCTCCCTTTTTTATCTCTCTTTCTCTCTCCACTTCATATCTCCAACGTCTTAACCGTTTTAACAATCGTAATTATAGTGTGTGCCATATCTCAGCTTCTCTTATGTGTATATTCCGTTTTTTTTCTTCCTTCTCGTCCATCTTCAGATTCATAACTTTTAAATATCTCTATATTATTATTTAATCAATGTACTTTCCTGTGAACTTTCGCTAGTCATCAATACTTGTACACTTGTCCTGGGCTGAATTTATCATACTAACTATTGGAAGTGAATGCCTATTCGTGGTTTTGTTGGATTCGTATAATGATGCGTTGCCTGAAGGCACGACAGTATGGTTGTTCAATAGATATAAATTTTGTTTTAGTTGCCTTTTTTTTTTTTGGTCCTTCAGTCGTACCGTGAGGATGATTTATACACTTGGCATTTAGACTAGAGTTGCAAGACTTACGCACAGCTTCTAAATTTATTGTTTTAAAAGACTTTGTTAATCCGGTAAATTAAACAAAAATTTAAATGATGACCAGGAAAATGTGTTCAGTCCTATAATTTAACTAGGTTTATCCGTGAACAGCCTTGAATAAAGTAAATTATATAACCTGTGCCTACCTGGTTTGTACCACAGTAATAGTTCTACTACTGCTGCTGCTGCTGTTGCTGCTGCTACTACTACTACTACTACTACTACTACTACTACTACTACTACTACTACTACTACTACTACTACTACTACTACTACTACTACTACTACTACTAC
>RQTK01000255.1:212218-230282 GCA_003991915.1 Elysia chlorotica
GAGACAGACAGACATACAGACAGACAGACAGACAGACAGACTGACTGGCAAACAAACAGACAGAAGAGAGTTTGTAGAACATGTCATAGGTGAGAGAGCAGAGGAAAAATGTGGTAGGAAAAGAAGAGAGAGAGAGAGAGAGAGAGAGAGAGAGAGAGAGAGAGAGAGAGAGAGAGAGAGAGGAGGGGGAGGGAGAGAAGAGAGAGAGAAAGAGAGAGAGAGAGAGAGAGAGAGAGAGAGAGAGAGAGAGAGGACGGGTGGATATCATGTGACAAAAAGTCAGATACAGAGAGATAGACAGACAAAAAGACAGAGATGGGTAAATGGATAAAGACAGTATATGAGAGATTTGAGAGTATTTGAGAGACAGGCAGACATAGGCCCAGGTGTTTACATGGATAAATGGATAAAATATGAGAGAAAAGAAGGAACAGATAGATGAATGAGGTGAGAGAAATTCTGGTAGAGAAAGAGAACGATCGCATCGGGTTCGAATGGTACACGTTGTGGTCAGGGAGGAATTTTATTTCATCCGCTGAAGATCAGAATGATATAGAATTAGCGGACAAAAGGATATATTTTGTATAGCATTTAACACTGTCACTGATACCTGCTTGGGCCAACCCCTCTGTTCTATCCATTCATATAATTATTTATATCGTTTCTTCTTTCGATTTAAAAGTATTCGTTCTCAATGCATGTCTTCGCTTAGTCCTTAAACTCGCCGTATGTTTTCAGCTTGTATTTTATAATTTTTGTACTACTTTTATTTACAAAGTAACATTACTATTATATTTAATAAGATCTTAAATAACTGTGTGTAGAATATAACTTGGGTTATTTTAGCCGTGTGCAAGTGTTAAAATCGAAATAAAGCGTTTACAGACAGCAAACTCCATAAATGTAATCTTCCGTTACTAGTGTTTTAGTATGGCTAGCGCTCCCCACTTGTCCTACAGTTGACGTCTGGGCCACCTTTTAATTGGGGTCACCTCGGGTCGTACCAGTAAAGAAAGCGGGTTTCCGCTAGCCCATTAAGGAGTATCTCTATGAGATCGATACACATTTTTTTAATCAACCCGTAGACCCGACCGCAAGGGTTATTGGAAATGGTTTACACCTAAGGTATTAGCATCGCGTCGGTACTGCTTGTAACTTAGATTACAATGTATTTATCCAATGAAATGTTAGAGATTTCTTTTTCTTTTTTTATTGCAAAATGTAATTTAAAAAATTGAAAAAAGTCAAAGTGGGTATTGTATTCTGTCCCAACTTATACTCCTTTTATCATTCAGAAATGTGTTAACTGTGGTTGATTTGGTGACTTGGTCTGTGCGAAGGAGGGCCCAAGTTTTAATTAATGCACTACACTTTATCATTTTGTTTCAATATGTTGCTTCCTTTAGCCATAACTTAAAAAAACTGTTTAAACGGCCCTGGATATTTACACGCGGCATGAAACGTCAACCTAGCTGATCTATAACGTGCATACAATTTTAATGTGCTAAAAAAGTTTAATTTAACTGCAACATTACCGTTACCAAAAGGTATGCAGTGTTAAATTAAAAAAAAAACGCATTTCACAGATGTGGTTTTTCACTTGTACCAATTTTACTTTGTTTTTTTGTCATTGTTTTTGTTTTTTTATATTAAAGATAAAGCTTGTGTCTGAATAGTCATATTCGAACCGTAAGCCTCCTGGCTTAGAACTCGAGTGCCTAGCACAAAAATATTCTGCTCAATCATTATATTTGTAGTGAACTGTTGAGCGCAGCGGGAAAAATGCTGCTACTGTTTCCTCTGGTTTGTAGTTCTTTATTACATTCGTAATGGCATGAAATTATTCGTAATTGATCAATGATTATGGGAATAGCGATATATCGCAAGAAACGTGCTGAAAGTTCCTTGGTGGCGCTCAGGTTTCCTTCTTCGGTCGGCTGTGTTGCTATTCTGTTGTTCTCTCCTCAGCCATAACGTGAGCTAGAGCTGAATCATAGAGCACAGACACCGCTCGTAGGGTAAAGGGACTGCAAAAAAAACTAATGTTTGTTTGCCATTTTCTCCCTTTTCCAATGTTCCCCGAACTTTTAGGGGCAATGCATTAGCATGCTCTTGCCGACTTTGTGCTTTTATGCTTTTCTTTTAGCACAGGCGAAAGGTAGATCAATTGACCTTACAGTTTGTTTTTTCTTTGCCGAAATAAATCGATCGATAGGTTGACTCAAAGGTTGAACAGTAACAGGCAGCAAAAATAAATTATAGCAAAATCCTTTTCGGTTCATATACTTGTCTGAATTCACTGCCATTATCGTTTGTTTTGTTGTTATTGTTGATGTTGTTATTGTTGTTGTTGTTGTTGTTATTGTTGTTTTTTAGGTATCACTATTTGAAAATGTGGCAAGCAGCAGGTCCGTTCGCAGTTCAAATCTCAATCGGTACATTTGTCTCTGTGTAAAATTCTTCAAAAAATCGTAGGCATTATTGCCTCTAATTTGGAAACAATTTCAGACGCAATTCACCGCGATTTGTCCCTTAAGCTGCTTACTTTTTCTGGAGGAAAAAAATGGGAGCTACAAAATTGATTGCGCGTGTTGTTGAAAATCGCACGCAAAATTTACTCGGGTCCTAGACCAATATTATTGTATTTCTTAAATTAAATTGGTTTCTTTAGGTAGATAATTTTTATTTTTTTAAATCTTTTTGGGACTCTACTATCTCGGCTTATGTTTATAATCCCCAACGTCTTTTTTGTTGTTGTAAATATATGTATAGTCTCTTGAAGGACATGGGTATGCTTTGAACCCCTGGTCCGTGGCGTTCCAAACGGTTGATGACGTATTATTTCAGTAAGTGCTGCCCAGTGTAATGCCTTGTGAAAAACAAGTTTGACCTTCATTCTTGAACAAACAATTTTACTGCGATCAGGACGAATTCATCCACCTTATGAAGATATTTTGATATTTCATTGTGAGATTGCCAAAAATCTGAGAAGTTTCGTGTTTGTTGTTTTCATAAAGAGAGAGAGAGAGAGAGAGAGAGAGAGAGAGAGAGAGAGAGAGAGAGAGAGAGAGAGAGAGAGAGAGAGAGAGAGAGAGAGAGAGAGAGAGAGAGAGAGAGAGAGAGAGAGAGAGAGAGAGAGAGAGAGAGAGATTTTCTCTTTAACATTGTTATGATCCTAATAGCTACATTGGATGCAGACCGTGATTTTCACGTTGATTTTGATGACCATGAGACATCAGATTATTAAGTTACGTCTGAAGAAAAGTAACAATTTTAATTTTTATTAATTAACAACCTGTCTGACTACAACTCCAAAATGTCTAGATTTAAATCAACAGTTGACAATCTATCTTGATCTATGGTGAATCTAAACAACACCGCTCACTGTGGCAAGATTTTTTTAACACGAGCATAAAGCGTAAGAACAAAGTATAAACATTTCTCTCTATAAAACCATCCCCCTATATTGCGCGCTGATATTTTCTCTCTTAGTATGATTGAGTCGTAAACAATAGTCGATCTAGAAAGACTTTCTGTTTTGTTTTGTTTTTAATGAGAGAATGGTGGGCCTAAGCAACATAAGTCGGCGATACCAAGGAAGTTTGGAACATGGTGAAAAAGCAGTGAACACGTTTGTAAAGGGTTGGGACACATAAAACGTTTTAAGTCAATTAGAGCAGCGGTTACGTTGTTAGCGCATATACCGAGCCTCTTTTTAAATATAGAATGATGATCCTTATTTATATTTCAGGACACAATCAAAACAAAAATGAAAACTTCATAATTATGGTCGTAAAGCTTTTCGAAAGTTTGCCTTCAACCTGATGTCTTCCCTGTTCCTTTTGTGCACTCTTGCCGTAATATTATTTTCAGAGTAAAAAGTAATAATTATTATTTTTCTTTATGACTTGCATAGCACTGTTATTCTCCAGGCCCAAAAGTGAAAGCGCTTAAGTGCCCAGCGTGAGCGCCATATGTTTTCCATTATAACATGGTGTTCGAATGTGAGTAAAACTGCAAGATCGCAGTTCTTTTAAAAATACATTAAACAAAAATTAATGAAATATCAACATAAGCGAAATTTTAATAGGCATTTCTTTATATAATAACTTTTGTTCCTCCCCGCTGTTTAAGTTTGTTATGCGGACATGGGAATTAAAGTAGTACTGTATTATATCCGTGACAATGAATACGTCGCCTTTTAACCGTGCGTGATATTTTCTATGATTTTACACTTTTCTCCACCGTTTTAAAACATTTGAAAATTCACTGTTGATACAATCGCTTAATATCCAGTTGTAAACCACACAATTATGTCATTTTCTGGGCAGGCCTTCCCTAGATTTGATAGCTAATTGCACTGGATTCGACTTTAAAAACACGATACAGACGTAAATTATTTGTCGGGGCATGTTTATAATCGGAAAAACTTCAGACCTCTCTTATCTGATAAATAACGCTGAGCATGGATATTTTGGTTAACTTAATCTTTTTCCATATCTCCCAACCTTTCTGTCTCTCTTTCTTTCTCCCTCCTTCCCTCTTTATCTATCTATCTATCTATCTATCTATCTATCTATCTATCTATCTATCTATCTATCTATCTATCTATCTATCTATCTATCTATTCCTCTGTCTCTCTCTGTCTCTGTCTCTCTCTCTCTCTCTCTCTCTCTCTCTCTCGTCTGCTCGCTCGCTCCCTCTATGGCTATTTAAATGAAGAATATAATTGAACTCCTCATGGTCTTGAGAATACAGGTATAAAGAGAGCCAGCTCTGGACAGGTGGTGTTTACCCTGTTGGTCAAACAGAGCTAGGCAGGAAGCAACCTCTGACAAACTTAGAAGCCTCAGCTCCCTGCCCTATTCAGATCTCGCGAGCACCGGAAAACCGTGGAACAAGTTGTCACTACTAAGTACTTCAAACATGACTGTCGGTGCGTGGAATTGAGCACGATGAATGACGCTTTATCTATAAATAATTTTCTATATTATAATTAGAGGAAATGGCGATTTCGCTATTCGCCTATGCAGTGTGAATGCATAAATTCTAGAATAAAACGCACAGTTGCAAATTACGCAGAGTTTTAACAACAATTCAAACGATCTTTCACACCGGTGAAGAAAATAATAATTTGATCACACGAATAACCATATCAAGTCATCAGGTCAAAACTTGTGGACGAGGTTATGCATTATAAATTACACAATCAAATCCTCATTAATTGATTAAGAAAAAGAGGATAGTGAATTATTTGTCTTTGTTTTATCTTCATGTACATCGCGTTGTTCATCAGTGTTTACCTCTCAGCGGACTCAGAAGTAAACAGCTTTGGTTATTTGCTTTAGATCCACCAGGAATCGAACTGCGTGTTTCCGAAACAGTTATGAAACCGATGCGTGTTGTTTGAGGAACGGCTAAAAAGCGTTGAATTGCTCGCCCTGCTGTTAAGACACTCTTTAATTAAACACGCTTCATCATGCCCGTGGTTATTTCAGCATATCATCCTCCCTCCCTTTTCCATTGAAACTGCGGCCCTCTTCTTTTCTCCAGCCCTCCCTCTTTCCCAAGTCTTCCCCTTCTGTTTCCCTTCTTTTGCGTCCGTCAGACTATCTCTCTCTCTCTCACTCTCTCTGTATCTGTCTGCCTGCTTGTCTGTCTGTCTGTGTCTCTGTCTCTCTCTGTCTATCTGTCTCTCTCCCTACCTCCCTCCCTCTCTCTCTCTGTCTCTCTCTGTCTCTCTCTCTCTCTCTCTGTGTCTCTCTCTCTCTCCCTCTCTCTCTCTCTCTCTTTCTCGTTCTCTCTATTTCAGTCTATTATATTAACTCTGAATTTCCGAGGCATGATATTTTTCACCACGATTAAATAGTGTCATGCAGATTTTATCAAAATTAATTTTGCAGGTAACTGTGTGGCAGAAAAAAACATGTGCTCCGTTAGAGTACAACATTATCCTTTTCTAATAATTATTATATCGGAAATTCGAATTATTTCAAGGATGTTGGAATGTCAAGTCCTTCGAAAAGACGTTTACCAGGTTGATCAGCAGTTGAATTTTAAAAACGATTTTGTTACTGGAATTTAGCGCCAACAATTATTTACCGACTCCCAAAAAGTTTGAAAAAAGTACCAAAGTTGACAAAAATTTCCTGTAAGAATCAATTGACTTTGGTATTTGACTATTGTGCACGGTTTGAACGTGGTTAGGTAACGTCAGTAGGATTATGAAAACTTGTTAAATATAAACAGGTTCTAAATCCTTTGAACATTTTAAGAGAAATATATCACTGTTACTCACGTTATGTATTGGTTACTCGTTTGATTAATTGGGTCAAGCTAAGATTCACACTTTTGTTTTATTACATTATCTGTTTTGTTTGTTTGCATTGTTCAACTACATGTTTGTTTATTTACTCACCGGGTGCTGCCCGTTTCGAGTCGGTGTCTTTTTTTAAAAACGTTTGTGTCTACGCCTTAAAGCCGCACGCAAGTTAAGATCACCGAGCCATATTATCTTGTAGTGGGCGTCAGTAGATATTTCGATTCCTCGACCACTTTTGGAATCCAAGGCAATTTACGGCGCTTTTTAAGTTCATCGATTTCTTCCACATTTTTCGGTGCGCTGGGTAGTATTAATTTAGATTACGAACAATATGAATCTGCGCACTGAAATCGCTGTTTTTTTACTCACCTAGCAGCGCCAGGAAGATGACTTGGAATCCACACGCTTTTTGTAATATCCTACTCGCATAAGCGAACCACGGGTGCTAGGGTTACTGTCTGACTGACAGCAGGGAATTTCACCGCGCTCGCCAGGAAAGGATCAACTGTAGCCAGTGGGAGCTGGGTATAAACTGCGCATGCTCTCCCTTTCTGTCTCTCTCTCTCTCTCTCTCTCTCTCTCTCTCTCTCTCTCTCTCTCTCTATCTATCTATCTCGGGGGGCGCGGAGGCCCTGGGGTAGCACATTGGCTTCCGACGCAGAAGGTCTGGCCGTGGTTCGAGCACTGGCGATTTCGCCACCCACTGGTTGGTGCGGTGTCAGTTTAATGTGACCGGCTGAGACACGAGGCATGGTATTCATGTCCTGTCTCATTTGTGACAACACATGCAATTGTCAGACGTCTGTCTTGGGGTTTGTCAACAATATAGCCTATATAGTGCTGGAGTTGCACGTTAAACTAACTCTACTACTACCACTACCACTACCACTCCTCCTCGCTCTCTCTCTCTCTCTCTCTCTCTCTCTCTCTCTCTCTCTCTCTCTCTCTCTCTCTCTCTCTACCCCCCCCCTCCCGGCCTCGCGCTACCCCGTCCACACGAGTGCTGACGTTAGATGTTAGGCAACAAATTCAGCTTAATCCGTGCGCTACTTTTGTGCTGTATTGTTGTGTCAACTACCCAATGAGAACGCTATCTTCCGTTCTCTCCTATACATATACAATGATTACACTGGTTTAAGATAATACATTTTTACCAATAGCCTTATAACAATGACTTTGGTTAGGAAGAAAAAGCAATTTAAAGCTTCTCAATCATAGGATCGCTGGTAAAAAGTCCAATTCTAAAGTTGTTTGATTCTATGCGAATCAACAAACTAAACAGGTTAACACTCATTATGACCACACTACCATTCTATTGCACAGCGGCGATTGTAAATAACCATAGCTTAATTGAGCGGTTAGTATCACCGCAATAAAGAGAAAATTAAAATATAGGTCAATTATTTTGTATGTTGCGTTGTTTCATCTTTTTGTATTTAATTTTATAATTTGTAAATGTGATCAATCATTATAATCGCCAACAAGAGTGTTATTTTAACACCAGATTTAAAGTTTTTGAAAAGGTCAATGCCTGTTTAATCTCCTAGGCAGAAAAATGGTATAGAAAACTTCCAATGAGTCACTGAGACGGTTCGTTTTTACAAAAATTATCGACAAGGTAGTGTTGTCCTTGGCATCATGAAGACTCGTTGTTCCGTATCAATTGCTTAATAAAATATTATATATTATACCAAAGTGAGGATCTATTTACTGCATGAACAGTTACTGACAAATACACCGCCAGAGTGGAGCGGTAATGGTGGAGCTGCAAAATGATCCTCCGAAGGCATAGAGTTTGAATCATCAACTGCCTGGTAGTTTCCAATTATTAACCACATAAACACCTTTAAGAAAGCTACTCAGTGCTTCGTTTGTTAGGTCTCATCAAGATGATGTCCTACTTGTAGTGGGGAATTGAAGACCTACGTCTTTTGTTGTTTTTCTGGCTTCGTTTTTTTCGTTTTGTATTTGTTGTGGGGTTTTTTGTTTGTTTGAAGTGGGCAGGAGTTGTTTGTTTTGATTTTGAGATGTTGTTTTTTTTATAAAGGGATGTCTGTTGATTTGTTAAATCTTGCCAACGGTATTAATTGCGGATGTATTGTTTCCATTTTAACAATAATCTTATCTCTACGATTAAAATGGACAAAATCCATGTTATACACACGCGCAAATCTGTCAATCGTTCGCTAGAACATATCCAAGCAAAACTATGTAGTTTGGGCTGGTGATTATACGATCTGATTGGTATTTCCTATTGTTTCGGGTTATCTGTACTTGGCCCTTTGTCCAGAGCGATTGTTCATGCGAGTTCCTATTCGCATTGTTCTATGGTAGAATATAATACGTACCTCTGCTTTGTTCAAACAGTGGAGCATAATGAAACATCGACAACTTAATCCCAAAGACTATCAAAAGGATCCTGTAATTGTTCCAACAGAGATAAGGTTTCGGTTTTTTTTCATAACAACATTTGACCTTTCTAGGATGCTCATTATTTGTAAACATGTAAAAAAAAACAACTAATAGAATAAGAAATGGGTGCGTGTTCAAACCTGCCTTGTTCTCTGAATGTTTTTCTCATAGTGCCCGTGATTATTTTTCGCAGACAGTTTACTTGATACAGTAGAATCGGTAGAACGGCATGCCTATTCCTATAAATCATGTATATTAAAATTAATGATACTCGAAGTGGACTGTTGTGGATTTATTTCCGACTGCTATACAGTTGTTTTTACTGAGGTGTCTTTTGTCGTTATATATCGTGTTCGAGGTGATGCTTGTTTCAATATGATGGTTGAACTTAATTGCTTGCCTTCATTTCTCAGGTTATGATTCTGCTGCAGCGAACCACAACTGATTGGTGGCAGGTACGGAAGGCAGACGCCACCGAGGGCTTCGTGCCCGCCAACTACGTGAAGGAGGTGGAGCCCAAGGTCGTGCAGAAGCTCATAAAGCAGCCGGTCAAGGTCCCCGAGAAGGTCAAGGTAAAAAAAACGGTCATGAAGAAGGAGGTCGTCAAGAAGAAGAAAGACCGGAGTTCCAAACTGCGGCGAGCCCCTTCGGGTAAATATGATAGGTTCTCAAATGCACATAGCTGAAAAGTTGTTTTTTTTTATCTAGCAAAAAGAATGCTGTTGGGGCTCCCATATATAGCGGAATTATTTTTAAATACTGAATGTTATGATTTATTTACACGTTTTGTTAATCAAAAGACTAATTTCAACATGCCTGTTTAAAAGGTTTTTAGCTGTGGAAGCCCAAATGCTTTTTATGTTAGTATAGAAAGCTAAATTACTATGTTTACGACTTGATCCATTGATGTGGGGTGTGATTTTTTTTTTTTTTTTTTTTTGGGGGGGGGGGGGGGGAGCAGTTGCCAGGAGGTCTGGGTTCGAACCCTGCTGTGGCCGTCACGTTTTCCCTACTGGTTGAGTCCGGGTCAGTATAATGTGACTGATCAAAGTACCGGGCATGCGGCTCTTGGGTCCTGTCTCTGATTATGATCTAGTTGCTTGCAAGAAGTTAAGAAACCAACCGTCACTCTGTATCCAGGCATGTTAATTTTGAATTTCTCTGTTTTGCAGTACGTTCAAAGGCGAACCTTCACTTTGACAAGGACAATGTTGAGTCTAGACAGAGAGCTATCAGCACGCAGTATTCCAAGCTCTGTAAACTGTCTCAGGTATGATGCACATCACAAAACTTTTTTCCTCACGAATCACCCTCGGTGCAGTTTTTTAACCTTTCCTTCCACGGGCCATATGATTTACACTTACCTTTTTTCTATTTATGAAATGTGTTCTGTCTCACACGCTGTAGCTCTGTATGATCGAGAATCATTTAAGCAAAGTTTTCCCAGCAAATTTTCATGTGATTGCAAACCGGGAGCTTCTAAACTAGTCTCTATGAAAGGACTACCTTGAGTACAATGAATCAGCGAACTTTTTTTTTACCAATACAGTATCGCATTTTGCCAAATACGGGATCTTTGATATGCCCACTCCCCACCCCCTTTTTCTCAAAAAATAAAAAAAAAAAAAAAAAAAAAAAAAAACATATCCCACGCCGCCTCTTTTATAGCTCAGACCTTAAAGTGATTGATGATGGGGGGTTTTTCTATCCCCAAAATATATTTTGTTGTTTTTTATTTTCTTTTTTTGTGTGTGGTTTTGGTAAGTTCCATAATCTTCGTTTTGTGCTTCTGCCACCGAGGCTCTGCTCTCGTTGTATCAATGCTTTTAGTCTCTTTCAATTATTCACCAGTTGCTTTGAACTCTAATGCAAGCTGGTTGTCTTATTGTGCTCTTTTTCATTTTCATAGATTTCATTACTTTAAGTGAGATTATTTTAAATCTATTTGATATGTTTTGTTCAAGAGTAAATCGTTTTTAAGAATTTCCTATCAATTACATTCAATCACGAGGCAGTAGCTAACCCTTCAATTTGGTTTGGAAGGAGTCGAACAGGCGAGCCATAATCTTTGTCTCGTTATAGAAATCGTCGATTGTACAGGGTGTGAGGTGTGCACAATGGGTAAAAATATGGAAATCAGTCAAATTTTAGGTGTGTGACAAAACCCAGAAGAGTTGTAAATATAATGTATCTAAATTTATCACAAAAATGCCACAAAATTCAATGAAAATAAAAGAAAATTAGGTTGTTTTCTGCGCCCGTCTGAATGTGTTTTCGTTTGTTGTTGGTTTTTCAACTATATACATATTTATTTTTCTTATATATGACAAAAGAGGCTTTCATTTAACAATGCAACTAACACTGAGGCGATTCTGTGTGAAGTGTCGACGTATTATGACGTAGTGGTCCGGGAGTTTCCAAGTTGATGCTCTGTCAAAATTTTAGTCCCAATGTTCTGACTGCTCCTGATGTTTAGTTTCCCATTATCAATAGAACCTTAGATGATAGAGGCTACATTTATTAGTTTCACAATAAGCCCACATTTTTATAGGAAAGATTCGGAAGTCCTTTTAGGTTAAATTAAACTTGGGTTTGTAACAATACGATTTGGGGGGGGGGGGGTTAAAAATTCGTTAAACTAATGCCCTCCTCAGCTTTTACAGTGCTGTGGTAGATATAGTATTTTTCGTTGTGGTCTCGACAATTAATTCAGCATTGATTTATCGGAGCAAATGTTTTGAGATTGTTCTAATTGTTTGTGTGATTCAGCTAATTTGAATATTTGCTGATGTTTTATTTTTGTTTTTGTTATTTTTTTCTGATAGGCACGGAAAATCAGTTTGGAGGATGCTATCAAACTGTTCCATTTCTTCATGGAATGCAACGAGTTTGAGTCGTGGATGAAAGATAAGGTGAGTTCCTTAAGCTCTAGTCTAATGAAGAAACGGACAATTCTAGGAGACCCATTATTACAGAGTTTTCATGTGCCTTGAAGCTCGTTTGATTTTAATTAAGCAGCGTGACTCTGGAATTATAACTGTGGCTCGATTTGCGGGGTCGACTTAGCGTTAACATCAACAGTTTACTGCGATGCCATCCTCTAATCACTGTCCAACACAAATTCAGTTCCAATTAGATGACTGTTATTGCCGCCCTATTATTTCACATCGAACACAATCGCTAGAGCGCACGACTAAAGTTAGAAGCTACATCGGGCAAATCCAAATACGGCTGCAAAGTGAGACCTCCATTAACCAAATATGCCCTCTTTACCTTGAATTGTTTAAATGAGTTTATTGTTTTGCTATTGCATATGGATTTTGTCTCTTGAAGTGAAATACGCCACATGTATTCCTTACAATAGTCGCAACTTACTCTATCTCAAACGATTTATTTGTATCCTTTTTATCCTTTAATCATCTACCATCACGGTCCCTTCGCTCAAGCGAAAAAAAAACACTTCTTAATGTAAAAAGATCTAGAACTAAGAGGTATGGTGAGAGAGCTTTCAGTGCAGCTGCACCGTAAATTTGGAATGGTCCATCACAACAATTGAGAGAAAATGACTCAGAGACAACATTTAAAAAACTTAAAACACATTTGTGCGACCGCTTAGCTTAATTATATATGCAAATTGTATGAATGAATGCTTTTTGTTTGTAATATTATGACATCTATTATTTATTATCTATTCTTCTATGTCACTCTGTAATATATTCTTTTTAAATTATATTTTAATGTGTTAAAAGCGCCAGGAGGTGAGTTTATTGGATATTGCGCTTTATCATTAAACTATATTATTATTTATTGTTATTATTATTTATCTAGATTATTGCACAAATTCAAGTTGTAAATGTTAAACAATCAGTCTTCTAGATTTACAACACTATGCATAAGTGTAGGTCAATATTTGGTTTGGAAGCCGTAAACAGCGCATGCGCAAAGCAGAATATTTCTTAGGTCTGGCTAGACATTTTCTTAAATTGATTTCAATACTGTATAATTATCTATCGCCATCACAATTTTACACACTCTATGAAATGAAACAACGGGATATCATAAAGTTAACAGACTATGACAGAGGTGGACAAGAAGTGGCGTTTCTTGTTATACACTTTATAAGAATAAGCCTGTCACAAAAGAGAATGCTACAGAGAATAGAACTTGACACCGGTGATAGATAGATGTCAGACTTTACTTTTTTTCTGAAATAGCAAAAGTTGAGAACTCCAGGCGAACCGATTCATTGAATTTATCAGGAGTGGTTCTTTTTTTTAATCTATCCAGGAGGTTGTGTTGCAGAGCAAAGATAGCTTGGCCGAGGACATGGATGCTGTAAAAAAGAAGCTGGAGGTAAGAAAATTCTGTGTTTTACTCGATGTTTCTCAATAGATAGTATGTTAGCGTGTGGGTGGTTGTGCTGATTGTGTTTTACTCGATGTTTCTCAATAGATAGTATGTCAGCGTGTGGGTGGTTGTGCTGATTGTGCTTTCTAACATGTGCGTATCACGAGGTGTCTCTAAATACTTCTCTCTCTCTCTCTCTCTCTCTCTCTCTCTCTCTCTCTCTCTCTCTCTCTCTCTCAATATATCTATCTATTCCTGTCTCTTTCTTTCTGTCTCCCTTCTAGTCGTTAGGTGTCCTTTATAGTTCGGTCTTTATCTCTGTGTCGCTTACTCTCTGACTCTGTTTCTCTTATTTTCTTCCTTCTTTCTGTATGTCTTTTTATCTTACTACTTGTGGTCTCTTCCCTTTTTCCCCCTCACGTTTTTTCCCTCTAACCATCTGATAGTTGCCTCTACTCAAGGCTTCCTTCCCTGTTTCCTCACTCCGTTTACGTTTTGTGCTGGTTTGTCTACTTATTGTTTCCAGTTTAATCACCTACATAAAATATAAACTTATGATTGGTTAATTGCATTCTAATTACTAATGGACTAATAACACCAAACATTTGACATGACACCCATTTCGCGAGCATGTTCCACGCACTTTTATTGATTGCTGTCCAGCTATGAATATAAACTTATATTATTTTCTCGTAATAAATATGATAAGTGCAAGTTGGGGTTATCTTGTAAAAGTACACAACACATAAAAACTGTTACAAGCAACCATTGCGATGGTATAATATTCGTTTAACATAGTGCACATGCGACGGTTGGACACAAGTGCAAGCACACTAAAGTGCGTGCGGATACTGGTTTGACTCCTTATGAGTTTTCACAAAATCTCCAAATGACTTCTTGAGAATGTTTTCTATGTTAACATTAAATTTTTTTTTTAAAGGCGGGTGAGGGGTGAGTCATTTTCTGCATTGTCTAATTTTGCTGTTTTAGCGCAAGGTTCAAATTCAAAGTTTCGAAATTGCGGGGAAGCATGTTGATCTTTTTATTGGTTGCAAATTTAGTGTGGGACATATTGGAATTTGGTTCCTCAAACCATTGGACTAAAAGTAAATGTAGGTACTAGCACGTAATATGAAACAAGAAATGTATCACTGATCCTAAAATAGTTCAGCTTGATTTTAAAGCGCCACTAGCAACATTGAAAGGAAAAACGCTGTTTGCTACGCTACAAAGGATAATAGCAATGCTGGGAGATAATTATAGCGGTTCGCTGGAGTATTTGTTCCTCAGACAAAATATATTAACGGTTTTGTGTGTTACATAATGATCAATTTTGATAACCATAACATTTACATTAGATAATGTCCTACCTGCTCTTTCATGTGACGCTGTTGTAACACTTACTGCTTCAGTGTATGTAATCTCATAGTTTTATTTGTTGTAACCCAACTCGTAGGGCAAAGATGATTAGAGGTCTTGTATGAGAAAACACCTCTCCCTCTCAGTTCTCCTTCTGTCTGTCTGTCTGTCTGTCTGTCTGTCTGTCTGTCTGTCTCTCTCTCTCTCTCTCTCTCTCTCTCTCTCTCTCTCTCTCTCTCTTTCTCCGTCCCTCTCTATCTCTCAGCTCTCTTTCTCTCCTCCCTCTCTGTCTCTCAGCGCTCTCTCTCTATCTCTCAGCTCTCTTTCTCTCCTCCCTCTCTGTCTCTCAGCGCTCTCTCTCTCTATATCTCTCAGCTCTCTTTCTCTCCTCCCTCTCTGTCTCTCTCAGCTCTCTCTCTGTATCTCAGCTCTCTATCTGTCTCTCTGCGTGTCTCTCAACTCTCTCTCTCTCTGTCTCTCTCCGTGTCTCTCATCTTTCACTGTCTCTCTCAAATCTCTCTCAGCTTTCTATTTCTCTCTGTCTCTCTCAGCTCTCTATTTCTCTGTCTCTCAGCTCTCTCTGTCTCTTAGCTCTCTGTCTCTTAGCTCTCTGTCTCTCTCTGTCTCTCTGTGTCTCTCAGCTATCTATCCACTTGTCTCCCATCTCTACCTCTCTCTCTTTCTCTCTCTCTCTGTTTCTCAGCTCTCCGTCTTTTTATCTGTCTCTCTACGTTCCTCAGCATTTTGTATCAAAATGCCAAACACTCCAGTGCATGATATTATAGAGAAACTAACCAGTGTTTGTTTTGCAGTATTGCAAATTATAAAATTATACATTCTTATACTTTTATAGTAGCGGACTATGTGAATGCAATGGATCCATTTTTCTATGCACGTGGCTGCACTGCACTAAATTAAGTTTAAAACATTTTGAAAAAAAATTACCACATACACATACACACAAAAGAATTGGTTACGATGGGTGTGATTACATACTGAATACAACGTTGTATCGTCTGAGGTTGTTTTTGTTTTCGTTTTTATTGTTTTGTTTAACATTTATTTTTTGTTGTTTGTTTGTTTTGTTGTTGTTGTTGCTGTTGTTGTTTTTTTGTTGTTTTTTTACTAATACTATAGTATTAAAGCTGCAAATCTGAGGGGATAACGGACGACAAGCCAATGCTCTACGCTGATTGATCAGCGGCCTGTGTCTACCTGCTGTGTTAATAACAGCAAGTCCGCGGGAATGAAGAATAGGTAGCCTATACAGGGATGCCAGTTTTCCGGAAATTTTCGAAATTCCGGAAATATGATTTGGGAAATTTTTCTGACTCTTGAGTCCGATGTCCGAAAAATTTTTCCCCATAAAATTCCGGAAAGCTGGCGAAACCGTCGTAATTTTTTCTGGAAAAGAAATACCCGTTACTATGTGCATTTCAGCCTTCATTGCTTGCACAAAGCCTAGACCCACAGTCACGAGGACCATTATATAAGTTATCCCACTGTGGATACCTCATTTAGGCTACCAGTCGCCGGTATAAGCACTTCCTTGCTTTTTTCGTATCTATCCAACAATTTAAATGTATACATTTGTAATAAATAAGTGACAGGAATGGTTCGCTACAGTTGATCTCATGCTCTTTTCGTTTGTCTTTAAGTGTGTTTGAATATTAAAAATGATAGCAAGGGAAAGTATAACGAGCTTTGTACAATGTCTTTCTTTTTTCTTTTCTTTTTTTGATGCAGCATTAAAACGCTAAGATCATCTTTAACCAAGAACTGGAGATCTTGTTGAGTATGCTCATTTGTATCCATATAACTGTCGAGTCATTGCCTAACTTAAGCATCTATGTCAAGCTTTCTTCCTACAAATCTTTCCTAACCTATGCGTGAATAATGAAGTTATGAATCGATCTGTCTCTCCCCCACCCAACGCAACCAGAACCTGCTAACGAGCTTGGCCGCGAACAAGAGCCGTCTGGACGCCATCAACCAACTGGCCGAGTCGATAATCAAGTCTGGTAGTTCCCAGAAGTCCCAGGTCCAGCGCCGCCAGAAAGAGATTAACGACAGGTAAGAGCTACACAACTGCCAGTGAACTATGGAGCCACAGAATTCAGTCGTTAGGGCTTGGATCAGGCCCAGCGCCATCAGAAGTACATGTACAGTGAAATGGGGAGTGGCGAACAAGAACTCCAGATATTCCGAATCTCGACCCCTACCCATGTCAACATTTAGGATTCCTCGGCACGATAAGTGGGTGTGAAATTAATCCTAGAGTTCAAATGTCCAGTCAATAAAGCTCGGGACTGACGTGCATCAGTTCTGTGGTTAGAATCCCAGCTGTGACCCATGTCGAGCAATTTTTTTCACAAGCTTGGTGAATGTAAAGCTAAGAGGGGATGAATTTTTAATGCGCATTCGATAGTAGCCATGACTAGCATAAGTTATGAAGTTAAAATCCCAGTTTTTCCCGTGTCTTCGTATAACACTATATTTTGGGAATCATATGGGACGTGAGGGAACGGGCTGGCCGTCTATTCAACTGGTGTCCAGCTATACCTGTCGATCGAGCAAATTTGTTTTACTTCGTCCTAGGGTTTGTGTTAGTATAATATAATTGGTCAGCTGAGACAAGATCTGGTAAACCCGCACTGTCTCTGCATGGCTGAATATACAATTGTCAGACGTTCTCCTTGTCCCCCGTATACAATATAGCTGGTGTTGTACGTCAATAAAACAACCTACCAACCCAAACCAAAGGGGCCGTAAGACAAAACGAGAGTAAAATATATCAATAGTTGAAGAAATGTATCTGCCATATCCATGACAACTGCTAAATTCTTACCATGTATTATGTAGAAAAGTATGGTAGTCTCATTTGTTTTAATATGGCTTTCTTCCAGGTGGAACCGACTGAATCAGCTCAAGCGGGAGAAAGAGCAGAGTCTGGAGGGGGCGTCTAGGTAAGGCATTCTTTGTGTGTGTGTGTGTGGTTTGTGTGGTGAATTTGGTGGTGGCATTGTTGCTCCTCGTGGTGGTGATGGTGATGTTCTTCTTTTTCTTTTTATGTTTTTGTTGATGACGCATGATCTGTTGTTGTTGTTGTTGTTGTTGTTGTTGTTGTTGTTGTTGTTGTTGTTGTTGTTGTTGTTGATGATGTTGCTTTTTTGTTACTATTGTTGTTGTTGTTGGTTTATTTTTGATCATGATGATGATATTGCAGTTTGGTTTATTGTTACTGCCTTTTGGCCTTTATCAATTTCTCTAAAAAGCATTCCATTGGCGATTAAGACAATAACTTCACACTGAGAGTTGCGTAACATTACAAGAGAGCATATATAGAGGTTTTCCATTTGGGTGAGCTCGTCAAACTGTTTTTGAATTTGACTGCTCTTAAATTCTTTAGCACTATGCTTTATGTAATCCCTTCTGAAATTGAACGCAACCACACAGGCCAGCATGCCTCAACTTGTTGAAGGCTGTAACATTGTCACCTTGCTGCCCTACATTACTGCATAGAAAGATATTGATATTATAAGTGTTGTTTTCATGCATCTTGATCTCTTTTAAATTGCTTCGTAAGGATATGTTTAGAACAACATTGCATGGTATTACGCCGCA
>RQTK01000255.1:230614-242585 GCA_003991915.1 Elysia chlorotica
ATGATGATGATGATGATGATGATGATGATGATAATGATGATGATGATGATGATGATTAAAAATAATAATTTAAACAAAAATAATAATAGGGTGAAAAAAAATGATAATGATAGATACGTAGTCCATCATTTGATGTATCAAAGAGCGCCAGGAAATCACGAATTTTAAACAATTTTAAGCTGATTTTAATAGATTCTAACAGGCGATGCCGTTTTTACAAATCCATGTATTAGTGGCCTTTTTCAACTTTACACACAGGAACAAATTATATATCTACTAGTTTTCCTTTGTAAAACATCTCCTCATTCACTTAATTCTATTAATTTCTCTACATTGAGAGCTGTTAAGTTATTTCTTGATCTATTTGAAACATGAATGGCATTCTGTTTTCATTCACGTAATGGTATTCTGGTCGCACTTTTGTGCAGAGTTTTGTCGTACACGGGCATCATTTCCATTTCAAACAAATTTTTTAGAAATGCATTAAGTATATTAGTTTTGTTGCTGTTGTTTTATTCAATCATCTTTTTCTCAATGTGCATGTGCTGGTGTGTCACTATGAAAGTTGAGGCGTTTTTGCAAACATTCAAAACCAATATCCATCACAATTCTTAACACGTTCTTTCTATTTTATTACTGGCGACGACGATATTTTTTTAAACATTGACACTTTAATGCTCCATAATTTTCACCATTCAAACAAGGACAATCCTTTTCTTTCTTTTTTTTTTTTTTTTTTTTTTTTTGGGGGGGGGGGGCAACTGTAAGGATGATAATATCGAATATATGCGTTTTAAATATCGATTTTTTTGGCAATGTGCTGTTCAAGGCATAAACGTGGCACCTCCATTTATTTCATCTTTAAAATTAAAAAAAATTTCTTCAGCAACTTGATATTAAAGTGTTCAACAGCGACGTGCAGGAAAATTTTAAATTTTAAAGCGCATTTCTGATCTTTCTTTGCTGGTGCCAAACTTACATAATATTTATTTGGAAATTCAAAACCGTTTAATTCCTTCAATTTCGAAAAAAAAAATTCGGCTTTGTAAACCTCTTGTTTTTAGTCAATATCATTGTGCGAATATAATGACAGTGTGAATCCCTTTTAAGGCCGTGTACCTTTAGGCACGTCCTACTGTCACACAGCCTCACAGTGTGTGTCTATGATCTTTAAAATAATGGGCTTTATTTCAAGTTTTCTACATTGTTGGGTGTGTTTTTTGCGTGGTTCTGTGATACTGATCCAGTAATGTGTTTTAATGCAGCATCGAGATGTTCAAGTCGACGTGCGACGAGCTGGCTGAGTGGATCAAGGAGAAGAAGAACGCCCTGGCTAACGACGGCCTCGCCAACGATTTGAAGGGCATACAGGCTCTGCAGCGCAGGCATGCTGTAAGAGACTTTCCTTAACGTTCTACTACCTACAAACTTTACTTAATATGTACAGTCTGAGGCATTCTATTGAAAGATCTTTTGAAAAACTTGTTGCTACAGACTTCTAAATGGATAGAGAGCTGGTACTTCTAGCATCCCATTGCACAACAGATTTTGTTGTTGCTTAATGGTCTAAGCATAGGCGTAAAACATTGGGCGAGATATATGTGTTAGTTGGTATTTAGTTGTGCGTTTTTATTTTGTTGTCGATTCTTATTTAGTTGTGGCTTTTTAATTAGGTGCCGGTTGTTGTTGTTGTTATTGTTGTTGTTGTTGTTGTTGTTGTTGTTGTTGTTGTTGTTGTTGTTGTTGTTGTTGTTGTTGTTGCTGTTGTTGTTTTATGTTGAGGATGATAATGTTGCTCTTCCATATAGATCTTCTGATGGGAGATATCCAAGATAAAGTAGTCTCCCAGTAAGAAAAATTATTTCTTTAAGCCAACAGTTACTGTAGGCTTCTTGAAGGGACTGCGCGTTTAAATGATTTTTTTCTGCTATCTTTATCTAAAAGTCCAAGATTCCACACAAAAATTAATGGTGTGCATAAAAAATCAATTTTAGGGAGTACTCATTGTGTTTTTCCTGCCTTATGTTGCCCAGTATAATCATTGAGGTAATTATCAAATGGAATCAAAATGAAGCACATACTGCCGATTACACATTTCCACCTTTCTTATTTTAATTAATAAATCTCGTGCCACGTTTAAATATTCTGCCATTAAAGAAATCATTTTTTATCCGTATTGGCAAAAAATCTGTCTTTTACCTGAATCACACACAGGTTAGACCAATTCAAATAAAAAGAATTGTGGCGTTCATGTTAGGGATTTTTTTTTCATGTGAAAGAGACAGAAATCTTATTTTTCCCCTCTCAGTCCGACCCCAACCTCTACTAAAGAATACAAGAAAAAAGAACAAACGAAAGCAATCCATTTCCCTCCGTTTGATTTGTTTTCTAGTTGGATTTCTTAAGTTCAATTAGTGTTCTTTGCAACAATAAATACTATACACATGTTCACCTTTGCAGCAAGTGGAAAGAGAACTGGTTCCCATGGAGGAAAAGATGAACAGAATGAATTACCTGGCTACAGAGTAAGTTGTATTTTCCTCTTTTAATAGAGGAGTATTTTGTTTTCTCCTAGAATATACAAGTTTCAATCAAAATTAATTTGTTGAAAGAAGCGGCAAGACAAAAGAGCTGTAAAAGAGTGAATTATTCCATCTTAGAATGCAATGGAAATGTTGAGAAGCATGGTGTGCTCTGGCTTGGATTTATACCGTACCATGGTTGTAGTTCCTTTGAAGACTTGAAAAGGCTCGACAGATTGACTCCAACTCACTTTCATATGATAGACCAAATACTATATGTGGTTATTAAATAAGATTAAGGCTCAAGTTTGTTTAATGAAACACGACCAAGCTAGTCACATTGTTACTTCCATTTCATAGCGCGTTTATATCATGTGAATTGTGTTTTTCAATCCGACGCGTCCTTGCCACTGTGCGTGGTTCAGTGTGAAGGCATCCTACCCAGACGAGTCCGGCTACGTGGACCAGAGACAGAAGGACTTGCAGTCTCAGTGGGGAGATCTCAAGGTAACCCCGGCTTTATCACAAACCAATAGAGCTTTTGCCATTATATAATAAAGTTATACATACATGACTTTTAAGGAATGACATCGAAAAAAAACAACTGATAAGAATACCGCTGCCTGAAAGGCCAAAATGTTAGTCCGGGTAATCTCTGGTCGAACATTTTAGTCACATGTGTTCTCGAGAAGCAGATGAAGGACTTGGTAGGTCACTCTACGGGCACTGGAAAAACCAGGAGCTCTCTCTGATATTCACGAGTTATGAGCTCATTCTGCGAAAACCATGTTGTGAGAAGATCGTGTTTGAACTGGTTATCTTAAACAAGCAACATTGTATAAAAGTCACTTATAATAATTATTCAACGGTCTTGGTGGTCATTGTTACCCCTTGAATGTCACAGTCATTGTTGTTTATAATTGGTTATAATCATGAACCTTCGAGAACTTAATGAGAAAATTGCTCCGTGTTACTGCATCGTCCAATCAACTGATCGACTTTGAAAAGAGTAGTTATCCAGACTCTTATTCCTTGGCACGACCACATGAATTATATACTCAGTCGACGAAATAAATCATTTGTTCTACTTCTTTTATTTCTTTGAACTTACAGAATCAGGCGGGGTCCCGAAAAGATGTCCTTAGCGACGCTAACAATCAACAGCGCTTCAATGACGACGCTAAAGATCTGGTGAGTACACTTGCATGCTCGAGAGTCACTCGGAGGAAGAGCATAACGATTATGTTTATGTCTGAAAACCTTTTAAAGCGCTGTTTTACCACTTGGTAGGCTGTTCGGAAGAAGAGCATAACGATTATGTTGTCTATGTCTGAAAACCTTTTAAAGCGCTTTTTACCACTTGGTAGGCTGTATTGTGTTACACTGTATACTTCTGTGATTTTTATTCGATCATTAAGAAGCTAACGAAGAAATAATGAGACCTCGGGATACAAAAGATCAACACTCAGCCGTTAAAGACACATGGCTAAAACTCTTTGGGCATATCAATTGAGTGAAGATAAATTATGTGGAAAAAAGAGGGAATGAAAAGCAGGCGGCGGCTTACAAAATACCAAGACAGCCTGAAACGTAAACCTACCTAAAGGGGAAAAACATCAAGGTCTTCACAATTTATATTTTATGTTTTTGCATTTTATTACCATATAATGAAACCATTAAAACAATTCAACATACAAGAAGAGTTGTCATGTCTGGGCTTTAGAAATAATGAACTTTCAAGTGGTCAATAGAAAGTAATACAACGTAGTCAGTTCTGCCTAGGGTGAACCTTGGGTGTTTGGCAAGAGGAACAGTTTCTTGTTGTGGTCATGTTCAATAAATGCTACTGGCAAATATTCATCCCTCTTATTTAGAAATTGCAGATCTTTGTCAATGCATTTAATGCGCACCCTGTTAGCGATGAATATGCCTGGTACATTATTGTCCCCGTCAGGGGATTATTTGTATAGAATGTCCAGGTGCCCATAGATGGGTAGAACGCTTATTCTATACAAACTCAATTCGTCGAAATGTTTTCAGTAAAAAAAAAAACAACTAAAAAACCAAAACATGAAAAGCTTATGAATTTAAAAAAAAAAACAAAGGAAAAAAATGGTGTTTTAAATAAAAGATTTAGGAAATGATCGCTCAAGTATTATGGCATATTTGTGATTGGTTTAAGTTACATTTAGGTTTCATTTGTTTTATTGTTTGGCGAAATGAAAATCTTCAATAGGCTTCTTAACCTTATTTCAGTTAACTTTTTACTGTTGAATAGAATTACCTTATAAACAACCGATTTTAAGATAAATAGAAGCTCACCCAAAGTAACGAAATAAAAGCATTTAATGTTCAAATAGCGTGCCAAACCTTTATACAAATATCGACAATGACAGTGAACATGAAATGAGAAAAAGACATTACTTGTGAACTGTTCTACTCGCGCGTTGCAACTTTTGAGACTAGAAAGATCGATTTTTAAAATACTACAATATTTCCTGCATCAACCAGGGAAGGATGAGCGCTGCTAACATACACGTGCGAACGTTCCGGCCCATTGTCTTGCTGGCCATGTATCGCCAGGGGCTCTATGCACCAGTGAGGGCGGGTGTTAAGCAACGGCTTTTGCCTTGGTTTTGACTTGATGACAAGAACGAAAATTGTATAAACAAAATTTTAAAAAAAATAAGTTCCTACTGATATGAAATATCCGTTATAAGAACACAATTATGCTCTGCATAATTGTTTGTGGTCGAAGTTGAATGCAAATAATATGTTGTTTTTTTCTTTTGGTGTCACCACAATTAGCATTTTAATGCCGCCGATTTAATAAGGATATTGATTGGGTGGTTTGTTTGTTTTTTAAGTGTAGATTTTGTTAACCAATCAAAAAGTATAGTATAGTTTTTTACCTGTTCGTTTCTTTTCAGTCAATATTTTGTTTACGCGCGTTAAAGAAGATGAATAAAAAAAATAATATAAACTGTTTTTATACACTTTAATAATAACCTGCGGGGGTTCGGTATAAATTATAATAATGTTGTGATAAGAAGGAGTACTGAGGATTACGGTTTGGTTTTGTAAGGCGTAAAAACGATTTGCTCTTAACAAGCCTCCTCATTTCTTAATAATATTGAGTCGAAAAAGCAGTAGAAGATTGAATAATTGATTCTATACTCAAACCAGTTTAGGATAATCTTGTTCCTCTCCGGTTTATCTTCTCAAAGCAAATTCTCGAGGACTTCTCCAGACAAATTTTCCTTTGGCAAGACGTTTCTTTTTCCCTCTCATAATTTGTGCCTTATTGTTTCTAGACAAAGGCAGACATAACGCACTTTTATTGTAGAGTATTTCCCAAAGCTTTCATTATTTCTTTTTTTCCTTTGTGTTAATTTGTATCTGTACAGAAAAAAGGCTTTGTATTGGAAATCTGTCAAGTAGTCACGTTCATACTCTGTTTACTTTCTTTCGCAATGATTAATTGCGGGGCTTGGTTGGAACAATAGAATGTCTATGATGATCTCGTCTACTTTAAACCTCTTCTAAGTATAATCGTTTTACCGACGTGTTCCATGTTTATCGCCATCATTGTTCAGACCTTCCTCTCAAGCCACACGCCCCCTTGTTCCCAAGTTGGCGTCTCAGCCTTGTTTATCATACTTTCCTCTGGGCACGTTTCTGCTAACTCCCTCCTCCGTTCCAACTGATACTTATCGAGGACTCATCATTTTTCTACAAAATTTTCTTAAATGTTTTCAAAAAATTTTTAAATAATTATACGTACCATGTACTAGAGAGCGTCCTCGACCGCTCAACACCGATGGAACGAGGGAATAGAGATCGCAATGTTAATCTACTCCTGACTCGAGTATCTTACATTTTAACGGCTTCCTTCCATGTTCCATGTCACGAGAGACTATAGGTTTAGAACTAATGCATTATCTTTAGGGCTTCGAAGATGACCACAGTTTATTTTTTGTTCTCACCTTGTAATTTCCCCTCCCACCGTCCCTGCAACCTGCCTGATTGTCTCCCCTCCCCACCAGCTGGTCTGGGCGAGCGGAGTGAAGCGCAACATGGCAAGTGCTGAGATGCCTCATGACATCAAGAGTGCCGAGACTATGCTGAAAGATCATGAGGATGTCATGGAGGATATAAAGACACACAAACCTAAGTGAGTGCGTTGATATTTATGCATTAACAGTGTACGATTTGTGGCCAAAGCTTTAAACCATGATCGTCTGAGAGTTTTGTTATAACTTTAGGTTGCACAACGATTTGTTGGAAATTAATGGTCCGTTGTATTGATCAGCCTTCTGACTGTTTTGATTATTTTACGTTGTTGTTGCAGGTTATATAGCAGTACGTCCTTTCACGTGATCTTATTGTTGTTAATTTCTTTGTTTACTATTTTGAGTGGTACAGAATTCCCGTGTTTTGAACAGTTGAATACGTTTTTGCTTTTCTTATGACTGTATTTTATTAAATAGTATCCTTGCTTTTTCAGAATCCAGTCGACTTGTGCTTTGGGCCAGGACATTTTATCGAGGAACCCAAAATCTGCTGAAGTTAAAGATAAGATAAAGAAACTCAAGGATGAAGAGAAAGCCATCGATGACTTATGGGCTACCAGGCAGAAGCATCTCCAGGACGCTCTCAATTTGCAGGTGGGCTGAAAAAAAAACTGTTAGGGATTCATGCCTTTCTGGACTGATCAATACTTGTTACGGGGAGAAGGGAGGGAAAGGGGGGGCACAAGGGGAGGAGAGATACTTATGATAGAAGAAAGACAGAGAAGAGGAGAGATACGCAGTGGAGAGAAGGGACATAGGCGAGGAAGGAAACGGAGGGAAGGAGAGAGACACAGGGTAAAGGAGAGACACAGAAAAGGAGAGAAACTGACGGAGAAATGAGACAGAGAGAGACTTAAAGGGAAGAGAGAGAGACACAGGAGAGGGCAGAGACACAGCGTGAGGTTGTTGTTGGGTTGGTTTAACGTCCAACAGCAGCACTATATTGGCTATATTGTGGACGAGCCCCAAGTCGGACATCTGACAATTGTATGTGCTGCCACACACGAGACAGGGCGGGGATATCATGACTCCTATCTCATCCAGTCACATTATACTGACACCGACCTAACCAGTAGGGAACGCAACAGCCAGGATTCGAACTCGGGACCTTTTGCGCCGGAAGCCGATGTTCTACCCCTGGACCACCGCGCCCCCCATAGCGTGAGGAGAGAGACAGGGCAGGAGAAATACGGGAGGAGAGACACAGGGAGGGGGGGGCACAGAGACACGGGGGACACAGAGAAGGACAGGGACACAGGGGAGTGGAGAGACACATGGGAGAGGAGAGTGACTGAAGGGGAAGGGAGACAGAGTGGAGGAGATTCACTGAAGGGTAGGAGAGAGGAAGGCCAGATATAGATACAGAGGGGAGGTGATAGACTGAAAGGGAAGAGAGACAGAGGGGAGGAAAAAGACTGAAGGGGAGGAGAGAGTCTGAAGGAAAAGAGGGACGGAGAGGAGGAAAGAGGCTGGACGGTAAAAGAGACAGGGGACGAGAGAGTCTGAAGGGGAAGAGGAGAGATACTGAAAGGAAACAGAGACAGAGAGTAGGAGAGAGACAGAAGGGGTAAATAGAGAATGAAAGCGAAGAGAGTCTGAAGGAGAAGAGAGACTGAAGGCGAAAAGAGACAGATGGCGAAGGAAGACTGAAGGCGAAGGGCGTCCGAAGGCGAAGGGAGACTGAAGGTAAATAGAGACTGAAGGCGAAGGAAGATTGAAGTCGAAGGGAGACTGAAGGCGAAGGGAGACTGAAGGTAAATAGAGACTGAAGGTGAAGGGAGACAGAAGGTAAATAGAGACTGAAGGCGAAGGGAGACTGAAGGTAAATAGAGACTGAAGGTGAAGGGAGACAGAAGGTAAATAGAGACTGAAGGTGAAGGGAGACAGAAGGTAAATAGAGACTGAAGGTGAAGGGAGACAGAAGGTAAATAGAGACTGAAGGTGAAGGAGAGACAGAAGGTGAATAGAAACTAAAGGCGAGGAGATAGACTGAAGGGGAGGAGAGACAGAGGGAAGAGAAACAGAGGGGAGGAAAGTGACGGAAGGGGAAGAGAGAGAGAGACAAAGGGGAGGAAAGAGACAGAGAAGGTAGACACAGAGTGAGTAAAGAAGATAAATTGGTAGATAGATTGGTAAATTTAGAGAGATATAAAAATGACAGGTGGAGAAAAGGAGAGATATGAACATGCTAATCTTTTCTAACTTTTCCTAATTACTAATATACTATTTCTACTGGTCAGGTATTCAACCGTGAGGCAGACCAGATTGACGCAGTGACCAGCAGCCACGAAGCCTTCCTGGACTTTGATGACATGGGGGTAAGTGTCAGTGACCCTTACATCTTTATGGTGTTCAAACCAATAATTTTTGTTTCTCATTTTGATCTGTCTTCTTTCCATCACGGTAAATTTAGATCATTAATAACAAGTATGAAAGTATACATAAGTGTATTAAAGTATGTTTGAATAGAAGTCCACAGATTCCAGGCTTATTAATTAGTTAAGTCTATCCATTTAGATTTAGGATATTATTGAATGCCAACATTTGAATGTTCCCCTACCTATTATAATCTGGAGGTTTTAAGCTTCCAATTCTTTGATTTCATGACATAGCCTCTTTTTGTGTACATGAAATACTTTATGACGGTTTTCTGTATCATATTTTGTGTAGTTTTTATATTCAGTTTTATTATTTTAAAATTAAATCTTGTCTATCAAAAGTTACATTTTGTTTTGCTTATTTTAGCTAAATTAATTTCGTTATATTCTTTTGCTTGGCAGAGCACTGTGGATGATGTTGAAGGCTTGTTCCGTCGCCACGCAGACTTTGAGAAGAAACTGAAGGCTCATGACGACAAGGTCCGTGCACTGGACGAGCTGGCAGACAAACTGGTGGCAGAGAACCACCCGGACAGTGACAGGTGAAACAGTCAGCACGCTTCCTCTGGTCTCTGTAAACAGTCAGCACGCTTCCTCTGGTCTCTGTAAACAGTCAGCACGCTTCTTCTGGTCTCTGTAAACAGTCAGCACGCTTCTTCTGGTCTCTGTAAACAGTCAGCACGCTTCTTCTGGTCTCTGTAAACAGTCAGCACGCTTCTTCTGGTCTCTGTAAACAGTCAGCACGCTTCTTCTGGTCTCTGTAAACAGTCAGCACGCTTCCTCTGGTCTCTGTAAACAGTCAGCACGGTTCTTCTGGTCCTGATCATACCGAAAAAAATCGTCGCACATGTGAAGAACGCTTTAAATTGATTGTTCGTATAAATAGACAAATCGAATTCTTAAGTGACACTTGAGTGTTGCCATTTCCGTTATAATAGCATGGCAATTATCCTTCTCAATCGGCATAAATCAATTTAGCTACAGGTTTATTTGATTTTTTTTATACCCACGTTACTTTCATCCTGCTAATTATCTTAATTCCACATCGCGACTCTCTTTCCAGAATTGACAAACGTCGGAAATCAGTACTGGATCGCAGACAAAAGGCCAAGGACCGTGCCCAGGAGAGGCACAAGGCGCTGCTGGCCTCAGAGGCTTTCCAGAAGTTCAAACGAGATGCCAATGAAGTAAGTAAAGGACTACACAAAGAAACTTAATTGATCTGATGATAAAGAACCATGACACGGGGCGAAAAAGTACATTTTTCAAAATGGTTCTCTATCATATGATAATATCTCAATTAAACTTTGCCCCATTGTTTAAAAAATGAGCGTTTTTTTCATTCCACTTTTTTAAACTCAAATGTTTCAAATTATGGATTTTAATGTTATTCTAGATATAAAAGTTTTCTAGGAAACGGGAAGTGGAAATAATCCTTTCAAAATCTGTTGTTCCTCCTTGCCTGTTTACTCCCTCTATGCCATAGTATCAAAGAGGCAGCAGGATTTTACAGCAGCCACATAGAATCCTTTATTTAAAGTTGCTTTAGTATTAGACTTAGAACTATTGGTAGGTTTTTGTCCTATGCAAAATTTACTACTTTTTTTTCACTTATTACCAGTTGTCAGACTGGATCAAGGAAAAGATGAAGACCGCAACTGACGAGTCATACAGAGACCTGAGCAACTTGCTAGCCAAACTGCAGAAGCATGCAGCGTTTGAGGCAGAGCTGAAAGCCAACAATGAAAGGCTGGAAGGTCTTAACAAGGTATGAATTCAGATTTTTCCTTTTTTTGTTCAAAATTTGATACATGTGAAAAGATTCCTGCAACCTCTTTTAATTTGTACGGAATATGGTTTAGCTGGTATATTCTGTTTGCTAATCCCTGTCTCATGTTGTTTGTATAGTTTTATATCTGCCTCTCTGTCCCGTTTTTCTTTTTTTTTTGTTTTTTTTTCTCTCTCTTTCTATTAAAACAGTCTTGGGGCCCGTCCACAATAAAGCTTATATAGTGCTGACGTGGACGTTAAACCAACTCAAAAACTCTCTATTAATGGATGGTGAACTGGCTCAAGTGATAGAGCGTTGTTCTCCAGATTGGATGGTCCACGGTTCAAATCCATTGTTCGGCAAACATTTATTTGTCTGATTTTGTTCCCTGTGATCGGCTGAAACAGGAGTCCAGTTCTCCCCGCCTTGTATCGTGTGTGGCAGCACATAAAAATCTTCAGACGCCAGTCTTGGATCTTGTCCACATTATAACCTATATAGTGCTGACGTTGTACCTTGAACCAGATCAAATCAACACTCTTCCCTCCAACACTTTTTCGTTCCTCCTTCCCTTTCCCTATCTTTCGGTAATGTGTCTCCCATTCTCTCTATGTCAAACTTCTTGACCACTTCTTCCTGGCAACTCTCCCTTTCTGATCTTACGTTTTGTGACCACCACCCCCCACCCCTTAGACTGGCGAGGGCCTGATTGCCGTGCAGCACCCCAAGTCTGACGAGGTGGCCTCCATCATGGCCAAGCTCAACGAGCAGTGGGCCGAGCTGTCCAGCAAGGTCCAGGACAAGGGCAACAAGCTCAGGCAGGCCTCGGCCCAGCACACGCTCAACAGGGCACTTGACGACGCACAGGTCAGTCTTACGCTTCACATTCGTTTGATGGAGGTAGGTTTAGACATTATGAAGTTACTTAAAGAAGGAAAGCAAAGACATCTTGTTTTTATGCAGGAAACAGAAAAAAAGGAAATTCGTAACCAACACAATTCACATTTTTGGTCATTGTATAGTAAAAGAAAAGTATCACTAACATTATTATTGTGGTGAGTGTTTATAATCATCCTAACAAGTGTTCCATTAACCCAAGGTTTTGGTGAATCCCCCAACGTTTATTCGAGCAAAACCACTAGTAGCGATTATCTCGACTTTTTCCCTATTGGCCCCTGTTCGCACGCGTCGGTTAACTAATATTGAATTGTCCCGAATTCCTCTCCG
>RQTK01000255.1:242736-254729 GCA_003991915.1 Elysia chlorotica
CAGAAATTGCTCACTCTTTGGTGGGCCGGGGGGCGCGGTGGTCCAGGGGTGGAACATCGGCTTCCGACGCAAAAGGTCCCGAGTTCGAATCCTGGATGTTGCGTTCCCTACTGGTTGGGTCGGTGTCAGTATAATGTGACCCGCTGAGACAGGAGTCATGGTATCCCCGCCCTGTCTCGTGTGTGGCAGCACATAAAATTGTCAGGCGTCCGTCTTGGGGCCCGTCCACAATATAGCCTATATAGTGCTGCTGTTGGACGTCAAACCAACCCAACCCCAACCCTGGTGGGCCTTAAGTCTTTTTGATAGGGCTGGTAGCAAGATTAGACGAGAAATATTTTAGTGGTACAGGCCATAACAGTCTTGCTTGTGTATCGTGGACCCTTTCTTTCTCTTTCTGGTGGAAGCTATAAGAGCGGTTGTTATTACAAAATGTTACAACAGTGATGACTTATAGCATCCGTCTAATATTTTTGATAGTGTAAGTAATGTGTTTAGGATGTTAATAGTACGAGTTATGGAATTAGTTGATTCTTTGTTGGTGATGATTTAAGTTTGTTAACAACAGTGCAAAAATGTTGTAAATGAGGTCGACGACAACTCCTTTGGATCTGATCAGTCATAAAAATCAATTATAATATTGATGGTGTGTCCATCCCAGTATAGTGCGATGATGTATATAAAACAATGTTAGTGGTATAAAAATAATATATTTAAAAAAGGAAAAAATCATTATTTTTATAAGCGTCGGTTAACTAATATTGAATTGTCCCGAATTCATTTCCGATTCGTACGTGTCTCTGGCCAGGCCAAGCTGGACGAGATGGAAAAGTCAACGGCCAACCGAGACCTGGGCTCCGACCTGCGCGGCGTGAAGCAGCTGTTGAAGAAGCACCACAACCTGGAGACAGAGCTCGCCTCGCTCTCCGGTACTATCCACGGCATCGTCAGCCAGGGCAAGGAGATGGCGGACGCCGGCCATTTCAACTCTGCGCACATTCGCCAGGCAGTGGACCAATTCAACAGCAGGTTGGTTGGTTGTTTAGTTTGTTGTTTGGTTGATTGCTTGGTTGGTTGGTTTACATGTTATTGTTTTCGTGTTGCTTGCTTGCTTGGTTGTTTCTAGGTTGGCTGGCTAGTTTCTTAATGCCCAAGGTCAGTACTTAGGCTTTTTTGGACTGGTCCCTCGACTAACGTCTGATAATTTTACGTGCTGGTTTTTATGTTGATGTTTTTGCTTTGTTTTGTTTGCTGTTGTTTTTGCTTTTTTGTTTTTTATTTTGGTTCACTTCAATAATGGGCACAAATGGGTACATACGGGAATATAGAGCGTGATGCCACGACCATTCTAAGCCAGTCATATTAATCATAAACTTAACCAACAAGTAGGGAAAACGCAGGGGTCAGACTGGGGCTCGGGGTGTGCATTCTACCCTTAAATCACGCGGTTGGATTTGTTAGAAGAATTCGGAGAGGCTCACAGAAAGGGCCCATAGATCATGCAGGGAGTAAAAAATCTTGAAAATGTTGGAGTTAAAACAATTAGCCAGATTTTGAGGGCTATGAGCGATAGAGTTTTTATGTCACGGAAGTCGAAAAGTCAGTTGTGAAAAATTAATGTCTAACAAAGAAGAATACATGATTATTTTTTATTAGGAAAGATGTCAACGAGTGCAAAGAGCAAAAGCGATGCTCAGAGAGAGAGAGAGAGAAAGAGAGAGAGAGAGAGAGAGAGAGAGAGAGAGAGAGAGAGAGAAAGGGACAGACTGACAGACAGACAAAGATTTGGAGAATGAATGAAAAAGAAATAACGAAGCTTGCACCCAGACAGACAGACAGACAGACAGACAGACAGACAGACAGACAGACATCGATATTTGCCCAAGTGCACTTCACCGATGAAATGTATAAAATGCATCTTGAATCGGAACATCATACAGTCACAGACTTACGGATGTTGGTGAGGAGAGGAATATTTGGATACAGAGAAAAGGGCAGGATTGGGAGAACGTAACTATGAACAATAATATTGTAATCTTTTTATTTTCAAGGTGAACACGCCTTTTTCGAATGAAATCTCTGGATAGTGGTATTAAATACATAAAAACTGAATTGTTTTAAAACATTTTATAAAAGTCATGTACACTCAAAATAAGAGAGTAAGGTATACAATTAAAATTATCACAGTAGTAATATCACAGCGTTTGAAAGTAAATAATGTGCACAAATCACAAATAGCTGAAGTTACTGACAGCAATGTGCAAGAAACAAATACATCCCAATCACGTGGTTCCGTGTTCGACCAATCGCCGATCAGTATGTTTTGTATCTTATTGGTTGCACCAGTGCCAGTTCAATGTGATCTCATGGTCAATTTCTATAGAAAAAGTTCAAATGCGTACAAAATCTTTCTATGCACGTTGGATGGGTTGTCCAAATTGGATATATTAAAAAGAGTGGAGCCTAAATTATGGTAAATGTGGATTTATACTCTTTTGTCGCCCCTAGAGTTACGCCACGGGCTGCATTCGTGTGAACGAAATCAATGAATGTTACAAAATGTTGATTGCACCATGGAAAAAGATTATTTAATTTAGAATTTCTATCTGCAAGTTCAAATACATTTGGCGGCGGAATCACATCCTCTATATTTTTGTATAGTTTTTGAAGAATTATAAGTAAATTGTGAGCGGGCATAGCAATATGATGCATCAGTAGAGGTTTTTAAATAGTTAAACAAAATGAAATTAAAAATAGTTGAATATTTGAAAATTCATCTTTTTTGTTTCAAAAAAAGTATTTTAGCGTATGTTTAAATTTTGGTCTGGTGACGCGGTCAAATTCTTCGCAAGTTATATAGAAGTTAGATTTCCATACCATTGATAGTAGACTTAAGGTCCGACCAGACGAGACATTTTGCGTTTTTTTATGAGGAATACTAAGAGATCGTTCTAGAGATAAGAGTCAGTAACATGATGCTGGAGCTGGGGCGAACTGAGTCCCACCCATCACCAGTTTGTTTGGATGGGCTTATTGAAACGAGTTAAAAACATTTAATCGTAATATAATAATGGCCTCGCTACTGTACTTCGAAACAAATGATAGGAATGCTGCAAAAACATATAGCGTGTCTTTGCTTCCTCCAAGAAATTATTGAGCAATATGCGACGAAAGTTTCAGTTATTAACTCTAATTAAAATTATAGCTGAGCATAGTTATTAACCCCTTTGTGACATACAACGTACGCCGTACGTCCGATTTTTCGTGACAAGATGCCAAACCCACGTACATTGTACGTCCTCATATCCACCTATATCTCCATTCGCCATGAGGCTTAGACTTACAATGTTCGTCTTGTTTTTGGCTGCGTAAATGAGGCACTGAGTGCAATGCAATTGAAAAACCGACCGCATAGTTGAATTCAACGATGTTGAACATTTAAGAATTATACCACTCTTCAATTTCCGAGAGTAAATTTTGGTTTTGTTCCTACCTTCTTTTTTCCTCATTCCCTTCATGAAATTTAAACTGCAAGTCACGATGGAGCCTTCAACAAGCACTGCAAACGATCAACAAGGACCATTTTTTTCAATTATTTTTCCTATCTTTCCTTTTCTCAATCTTTTTTTAATTATATATCATTGGAAAGAAAACTGCATTAGCTTTCTATTAATATATCATACAGTGTTTTACTAAGACCACCTTAAATTTTACCAAAATGCCGTCATGGGTAACCAGAATAAAGCCCGTTATGACGATTGAAAATACTCCTGTGACAAAGGGGTTAAATAAGCGACGAATTTTCTAGATATGGAAAAAGGAAAAATTAGTTGAGAAGCTGGAAGAAGTGTGGACTTGGTGGATAACAATGTTTATATCTTAGTAAAAGGTTCATGTTCCCGAGACTAATTACATTTCCACGCAAAGTGAAAATCAGGTGTTTAGACATACAATAGTATATACATTATTTTGAAACAAAGATAACAATAAATGGTCACTCATGAATACGGCATAATTATTACAGAGTTTAGGCCCTTGTGGTTTTGTGAAGTTTGAGCCAATGTAAACGTGTGAAGCAATTTTATTCCAGAAAAACGTAATCTAAGCTTATCAGGGACAGTTTTCAAAAACACGTCAGTGTGTGTCAACACGATATTCTTTTTCCAATCGCTATAGTTCAACTTTTGACCTCACAAAATTTCTCAAGAGACACACCTTCTTCACTTGCCCTTTAATATGCATCGTAGTAATCTATTTCTGCCTTTACTCTTTTCTTTTCTTTTTTTTTTATTATAGTTAAATGGGGCCTGGGTTTTCTTTTTCTTAATTTTCGAGAGATATTGATCTGTCTGCCGTTGTTATGGTCCATGTATCAATACCAACCTGATTATTTTTCAATGCATGCGTAACGTTAAGCTTGCCACCCGACCCCCCTCACCCCGTGCGGTACCTGTGCCCAGGTTTGAACGTCTGGAGCCAGCTGTCGCTAGGCGCAAGCAGCAGCTGGAAGCGTCCCAGGAGCACCACCAGTTCGTGTTTGATGCTGACCTGGAGTTGCAGTGGATCAAGGAGCACCTGCCGTCAGCTTCGTCCACGGACTACGGCAAGAGCCTCACAGACGTCCAGAAACTCCACAAGAAGCATCAGGTACGCAAAAAACTGATAACAAAAAATAAACTATCTGTTTGAGAGGTTAAGATCTTAGTTTCTGATCATGTGGGATATTTGGTGTGATCATTGAACTTAGTGAAGCTTCTCAATCTAAATAGTTCATACTCAAATGGTTTTCCGATTAGATTGGAAAATCACAATATGCCAGAAAACACTTTTGTCATATAAACATATCTTTCTGCACTCCTACCAACCTAACGTTCCCACAAGGCTCTGTCCATTTACGGAGAAATGTAGTCGCCCGCATCAGACTTTCACTCGTCTCTGTTTTTGACAAATTTGCTCGACGTCGTGTCTTTTATTATAAAAAAAAGAAGTATAGAAAGACTTTTGGATAGCTTATTTACAATTTCTGATTCTGTGTTTCCCCAGGAACTTGACCGAGAGATCCATAACCACCAGCCGGCCATAGACAAGGTGAGCGCCGAGGGCGACCGCCTGGTGTCCTCCCAGCACGCCAGCGCCAAGGCCATCCGCGACAAGAACCAGGAGCTACAGCTCGCGTGGGACGATCTGCTCAAGAAGTCCAAGAACCGCAAGAAAAATCTGGACATATCGCTGCAGACACAGAAGGTGAGACACTGCGCTAATTTGGACAGTAATGAAAGTGTTAAAAGCTATCAATACCTGGTAATATTGCTGAAGACACAGGAGGTAGATATTCCAATTATTCTTATTCTTTGTGTCCAAGGACGCCTACAGACATTGGCGATCATGGCATTCTATATCTTTCTGTTATCTGTTGCCTCGATGAAAAAAATGTCTGCATATCTCGTGCATAGTCACTCTACTTCTTGTTATCTCTTTATTTCTGCATAAAATATATTTGCCATTAATTTTGCCAATAATGAAAATATTAAAAGTTATCAATAACCAAAAACGCGTTTGTGTAAGATAAAGCAAGGGTCAACGTACTTAAAACGAGAAATGAAAAAATGTCCCATTTTATTCTAAGATAACTTAAGTGACATGTGTTCATATCAAGAAGGAGGTACGTTGCTGATGTTTGTAACCTTCTCTGCCCTGTGCAGTATTTCTCTGAGGTGGCCGAGGTTGAGGCCTGGATTGATGACAAAATGGCGCTGGCCACAAGCGAGGATTATGGGAAAGATGAGAGTGCAGCAGACAAACTGTTGGCTAAGAACAATGTAAGTAAAATACTTTTGTACCAATATTGTAATATGGTCTTTTCATTTTTCGTTTATCAAATTTTAAAGATGCAATGTAGATCAGAGAGGAATAAATGTGAAAAGATATTGTGTGTGCACTATTATTTCTATATATGAAATGTTTTGATAAAATCTCAAGCGTACCCTTTTTTCTCTATCTATGAACATTCTACATCTAAAATAGTCCATGTATGAACAGATTCTTACTAACCTTAAAGTACTTGACACGCCTAAACTGATTTGTGAGTTCTTTTGTTGCAGAGAAATAATTGATAAAGCGTATAATTATGGCAGATTTGGTTCTGGAGTCATTTACCATTTTGATTTGCCTAATTAGTTGTGGCTTAGTTAGGTTGACTGGTTTCAGCTTCAACAATTCTGATCTTGAAATTGGACATCATTGTAAACATATTTTTTCCGATCCCCAACTTATTTATCAGGTTCCTGCTTGTTTTAACTATTGTTGTTTATTTTGCCACCACCCCCACCCCCACTACACCCTGCTTCTGTGCTCCAGGTGCTAGAGACAGACGTCCAGACGTACCAAGCCATTGTGAACGGCTTGGCCAAGGAATCTAACAGGCTCTTCAAACTGGGTTACTCTGACCCACAGGCACTGAGGAAGGCTCAGGTAGGCTACCAATCTATTCAGGTTACGGAAACGTTACTGGATTTTTTTTCGGGGAGGGGGGGGGGCGTTGCAGCTCAGTCGGTAGAGCGAAACAGCGTCTTTCCAGAGATCCCTGGTTCGAATTGGGCCACCGTTTTCCACACTGATTCCAGTACAATATGATCCGCTAAGTCATGGGTGTCCCGCCCTGGGTCCTGTCGCAGTATAGGATCCTCCTTGAGAACAACCAAGGTGAGTTCGATTCGAGTTGATTGCTTAGAGTCCAACGTAAGCACTATAAAGGCTACATTGTGGACGGGTTCCAAGAATGTCTTACAATTTTAATTTTTGTTACACAGATACAATGCGGGGATACCATGACTCCTTGACAAATAAATTGATGGTCGATTTTGGATTTCAAACGAGGAAAGTCCCGTATTGCAAAGCAACGCTCTACTACTTGCGCCAGTTTCTTCCCCCCTTCCCCTAGAACCACCTAGGAGACACTAAAGTATGAGAGATTTGAGATCTCCGACTAAAGAATCCTTTGAAAAGTCGAACCTATAGTCAATGTTTGATATCACTTAACAACCTTAAAGTGAAATGCAGGACATGTATCGCTGTTTTTTTTCATGATATATAAGCACAATGCTGTATCTGTTCCTTCTTGATTTTTTTTTTCATTCCGCGTGATTTATTCCCCGTTGGTGTTATATGTGCTTTTCTTTTGATGATAGTGCTATTATTTGAGTAAATTTATGCATATGCCATGCGACTGTTTAATTCTGTGGAAAAGTATATATGAGACACAAATTCAAAATCTTTACCATACATGGAAATCATTAATTTTTATGACAAGCAACTGGTGTTTTTTTCCATTTAATTTCCGTATACATTTTCACAGGCGCAACTGAATGTCAGTTGAAAATGTTAATACTCGTAGTTGTATTTTATTTTTATTCAATCGATGTAAATTTTAGATATGAACCTATTATTAGAACTTTTATATAACTAAAGCCTGAAATTGATTAATGAAACCAGGAGCGCATTTGGTGAAAAAGGACAGACTGCAATAGTGCAAATTGTAGGACAAAGTCGTTTGATGGACCCATAGATTATTTGGGTCAACATTTCTTACTATGATGCCCGTCCCAAAACCAAGCTTCATAAGCTATTGATTTTTTACAAAATAGTTAATGTTAGTGATAGAGCATAATAATTATATCGTTAGAGTTTTTAAAAATACAATATGTTCAACTGTTGCACTTATTGGTCCAACGACCTTCTATATATTATAAATGATAGGTTTCTGCATTAAACCTGGAAAATTAAAAATGTAAAGATTATTAATAAATATCACATCAGAAAATGTGTTCAGAAACTTGCCTATCAAAAAATTGATGTGATACGTTTCCTTCTTTTTCTCTTTCATCCTCCTCCCCTTCTGCTTCTCTTTTTCTGCGCCTCTTCATCCCCATCCTCTTTTCTTCTCGTTCTCTTTCACCCACCTCCTCTATTCTTCCTATCTTCTTTGTCCTCATGTTCCATTTTTGTAAATTTGTTTTTAAAGTCGCTCTTTGGCATTAGAAAGGCGGGCGATTGGATTTGAATATTCTCTATACTGTCAATTAAAAAGGTCTTAATCATAGTTTGAATTTTGATTAATCTTATCGGAAACTTCAATTACCATGTCCATATACTTTCTTGCTCTTATTAGAACATGCTAGCCGAGTTTTCACACGTTATCAATTGGTAGAGATTGATCATAGTCATCACCCATCTTTATACATTGCTTAGCCAATTACTTTGCTTTTTTAAACTGTTGACATCTTGTTAATGCGGATTAACCTTCAAGTGATTTTCGTAGCCCTTGCTAAGCTTAGCTAGTAGAATATGGGTAGGGACTCTTTGGTGCTTGGTCGAAATTTGCTTTTTTTTTAAACTCGATACGCGTTTCTATGACTTCGCCTTGTTTCTTTCCCTCCCTAATGATTCACAGAAAAAGGCACGTCTTTCTCTGTTATTTTAGTTAGCGGCCATTTCATTTATAATTTTGTTGACTAGGGCGGTGTGGATGGAGTGACCCTTCGAAGAGTGAGGATATTAAGGAAGAATAATGGAAAAAAGTAATGGGTAGAAAAAGAAACGATCTTTGTTCCTAGAATCTTCCTGGCTTAAGCTCTCTTTGACCTAAATCTTACGTTTCAGGTCAAGATACGTCCTCAATCTCAAAGTTGATTGCTGATTTTTTCCAGACATGTCAAGTCTCTTCCTCATTCAAAGCTGTCTCAGTTTGTCTCTCTGCCTGACTCTGTCCGTCTGTCTGCGTGTCTCTATCTGTCATTCTTTTTCTTTTGTCTCCCTCTGTCTTTCTCTATCTCTCTCTTTCTCTCTTTCTCTCTCTCTCTCGCTCTCTCTCTCCTTCTCCTTGTCTCTTTCCTTCTTCCACACTAACTCCCTATATCTCTACCCTCTCTCTCTCTCTCTCTCTCTCTCTCTCTCTCTCTCTCTCTCTCTCCCTCTCTCTCTCTCCCCCTCTCACTCTCTCTCTCTCTCTCTCTCTCTCTCTCTCTCTCTCTCTCTCTCTCTCTCTCTCTCTCTCTCTCTCTCTCTCTCTCTCTCTCTCTCTCTCTCTCTCTCTCTCCACTCTCTCCCTCTCTCTCTCTCTCTCCCTCTCTCTCTCTCTATCTATCTATCTATCTATCTATCTATCTATCCCTCTATCTATCTATCTATCTATCTATCTCTCTCTCTATCTATCTCACCATGACTGTGTTTGATCCTCATCTCTAGGACCAGGTACAGGAACATCTGAGCAAGCTGAAGCGTCTGGCTGCCGACAGATGCCACCGGCTGGAGCGGTCCAAGCGCCTGCACGCCTTCATGCGCGAGGCGGATGAGTTCGAGGCTTGGATCGGCGAGCAGATGCAAACAGCTTCTTCTGAAGAGTATGGCCAGGATTTTGAGCATCTTGAGGTCAGTTAGTTCTTGGATTTTGCTCTTGGCCGAGGGAACTTGAGATAGAGAGAGAGAGAGAGAGAGAGAGAGAGAGAGAGAGAGAGAGAGAGAGAGAGATAACGTCAGGATGAATTGGGGAATAAAACAATATTAAGAATAACGAGCAGAAGGAGTGCTCAAGTGTTGATATGCCTGTGACTCATCTAACCCTGCTTGAATCTTATTCTCGGAGACAGAGTAGGGGGCGAGATTGTCAGATAGAAGTGAGGAATTAAGTTCATGAAAACCGAGCAAAAGGGATGAACAAAAGAGACAATTTAGTTTAGCTTTTGTTGTTTTTTTAAAAAAGGCTCAAAGGTTTGTGCGTCTTTGTGCACAGGTTTAAAACGATTTCGTCATCAGGCTTTAAGCTTAAAAGTGTTGGTTTGCCTTTTGCTTCCCCTCAGATCCTGCGCAGCAAGTTCGATGAGTTCAAGCGCACTGTGGAGGCGGGCACGGAGAGGTTCAAGATGTGTGAGCGGCAGGCGCGCTACCTCACGGATGACCGTGGCGATCACACAGGGGAGGTCATGGAGCGCCAGGAACACATCAGGTGGGTTCAAATCTGAGCATCCTTTTACATGTATAGTTTTACAAGAAAGCTCAGGTTCACACTGTCTTTATTTTAGTGCCATATCCGTATGGGTCGACGTAGAAAGGCAAGCCATGACATTCCTCCCAGTCCTGATCTTTCGCTTAAACTCTAATAGCGACCTGCCAGTCCAACCTTTTGTCCCCGGAACTAATTCCCTCTTGGTGTCTTATTGCCTCACAACTCAGCGAACTATACATTCTATCGGAGAATAGTGAATCATAACGTTTCAGGCGGCCGAAATATCTCAGCGCTCTTGTTTTAATCTGTGCAATAATGTGGGCCTTACCTCATCGACGGACGCAGGGTCCTCTTCAAGGAGATGCTGTTCACAAACGATGCTGCTATGACTGCGCATTCCGAGGAAGCCCTTAAGCACTTCGACGATTGCTTCGCTAATGCATGCAATGACTTTGGACTGGCAATAAGGCGAAAAAAAAACGTAGAAATACCCATATTTATACTTGTTTTGCTATTTATACTTAAGCTCCGTGTTTCATAGCCATACAAAATGACAGGGTGAATATAACATTCACCAGCCTTTTTTTTTTTATATACTGAAGAAAAAAGACGTCAGTGTGATTGTATTGATCAAACCTTCACTCGCCATGGTAATTAGTTACCAGACATTGTAATTGGTCAGTGCTAGACAAGACTGTCAGTTGGCATGTGTCATAAGTCTCTGATGAGACATTCTTTCAATGTAACGTGTTAAATGTTAACAATCTAAGTGTTAGCACCGTTGCTTTGACGTCAACGCTTGGAATTGAACTGTTAACACTTTTGCATTAGCCCAATTTTTTAACATGAACTACCTTTTTACTGCTTTATAAAATTTGCAATAATATCAATGATTGCTACCACATGCACCGGTACTCTATTAGGCCTGTCAGTTTGTTTTGTTTCAGGGGCTCAAGTTGTGAACACCATCATGCGGCTTATGTCGACATTGCATTAGATCTACTGATGGGTCAATCTGGTCATTCAGACCAAAGCGTGACAGGTTCATAATTCACACAAAAATTCGGACTTGTTATGCTTAAACATCAGCCTGTAAGATCGCATGGAGTATTTTCTTTGAAGTCCGCATTTATACAGTAATGCGCTTACGATGTTCTTTTTTCTTTATCTATGCCATCCCGCGTGCCATTTATTTTTTTTTTTAAAGGTTTTTAGACCCAGTTGGCTATTTTGTCAGTCGTTAGTACTTTGACGTCTACCATTAGTGTTAAATATTCTCTGTATAAGACATCATTGTAGAGATAGTAGTAGTAGTAGTAGTAGTAGTAGTAGTAGTAGTAGTAGTAGTAGTAGTAGTAGTAGTAGTAGTAGTAGTAGTAGTAGTAGTAGTAGCAGTAGCAGTAGCAGCAGCAGCAGCAGCAGCAGTAGTAGTAGTAGTAGTAGTAGTAGTAGTAGTAGTAGTAGTAGTAGTAGTAGTAGTAGTAGTAGTAGTAGTAGTAGTAGTAGTAGTAGTAGTAGTAGTAGTAGTAGTAGTAGTAGTAGTAGCAATTGTAGGTTAGCAAATTGTAGGTTAGCGTTAATTCTTGGGAATATTGGCTTCTTGGTCGTCAGGCCTCCCGCCCGGTCCCCCAACCGACTGATTATAGTAAAGTGTTAGTTATAGTTATGATAGGGAGGGGGGGGGTTATAATAATTATTAGTTGAGGGCAATAATTATAATTATTGCCCTCAACTCCTTAGAGTCCCCCGGGAGGCACTCTCCACTTTCCCAGCCCCTAATGGCATGTTACAGGTAGTTGGTTATCGTTCAAGTCTAGATCTATGATATAGGACTAAGAAATGTGTTTATTTAATGTGAACAAGGGGGCCCGTGGGCCTGTAGGGAGTTCTTAGTCTATGACCTATCTATAAGTGAGACGTGCTGAATACGGGTCATGGTTTTTTTTAATTATTTTTTCCCTAATGGTTAAGGAGGGGAACGAGAGGAGGGGAG
>RQTK01000255.1:254748-304734 GCA_003991915.1 Elysia chlorotica
TGGGGGCGGTGGTGGGGGGGCTCTGTCGTTGTCTCCGTCGTATGACAGCTAGACTGTGGAGAGATTGGGTTGGTTGGGGTGGGGCTCTTGGTCCCTTTTTTACTGGGAAAGAGATACGGGGTATAGTGTCAATACCTGTATTAACTTTTATTCTTTTAGACATTTTGTCTTTCCCCTAAAGCTTTCGTTGTCAAAAAGTGTATCATTATCTGGGGGGATTACTTGTATCGATTCAGTAACAGTGACCTGAGAAAGGGTTGTTCCGTGGATCAGACCTTAACCTTTTCCCCTCAAGCTACACACGTGGTGTGCGCATTGATCTGCTCTTGTGTTAGCAATTCTTTGTATTGATCTGCACCAATTGAATTTTGAGATAATGAAATAAATCAAAGAGAAAAGAATTTTTTTTTTTTTTTGCGAAATTTCCAAAAATAGTGCGACACAAGGAATTTACCTAAAATCATGCAATGTTAAAAGGCTAGAGAAAGAATAAATGTATACCCAGCAAGGCTCATCCATTTTTTTCTCTTTAGATAAGCGTCAATTAGTACAGTATGAGAGGGATAGTAGCGTGTATGGAACTCCCACCAGCACCTGTTCTACGATGCTCATTACTGACTCGAAGTGAAATACTTTGTGTTTGTCTGTCTGTCTGTCTCTATATGTATTTGTGCGATTTCGCCCCTTATTGGTTGGGTCACTATAGGTGATCAACTGAGACAGAGGTCGTGGTATCCCACTATTCCCATATCCCAATGCTGGCTATGCGTGATAGCAAAAAAATAAAACTCAATCTCTCGCTCTCTATCTATCTATGTTTTAATTCGTCCCAGCTGGCATTATCGGTACAAAGCGCTTTGCACTGTTTCGAGTGACGCTAATGTTGCTTCAGGCGTCTGTTGGGTTGTTCTGACTTTTCTCCCTTTCCCTCTCTTCATTATCTATCTCTCCCTTCTTCCCTGTCTCTCTTCTCGTGGTCCAGTGGTAGAACATCGGCTTCCAACGCAAAAGGTCTCGAGTTCGAATCCTGGCTGTTGCGTTCCCTACTGGTTGGGTCGGTGTCAGTATAATGTGACCGGCTGAGACATAAGTAATGGTATCCCCGCCCTGTCTCGTGTGAGGCAGCACATAAAATTGTCAGACGTCAGTCTTGGGGCCCGTCCACAATATAGACTATATAGTGCTGATGTTGAACGTTAAACCAACCCAACCCAACCCCGTCTCTAATCTCTTCTCTCTCTTTCTCTCTCTCTCTCTCTCTCTCTCCTCTCTCTCTCTCTCTCTACCTTTTGCAATTATTCTCTCTCTCTCTCTCTCTCTCTCTCTCTCTCTCTCTCTCTCTCTCTCTCTGTCTCTCCCCCCCTCTCTATCTATCTATCTATCTATCTATCTGTCTATCTATCTATCTATTTATCTCAAACTATCAAATAAAGACATTTTTGACAACCATTACCATCGTTCGAACTTGCATTGTGGATATTTCTGCCCGTTCCTATATGACCTGTTTCCATCTAATCGTTCTCTTCATCTTTCTTTCTAATTCTGGCCTCCAGTATAATGTTTTTCCAATGTTTCATGGCGTTTCAGGTGTGGGCAGTTATTTTAGGGTTGGTCTTTTAATATCATACATACATTTTTTGCATCTCTTCATTTATCATGTTCCTTGATAATGATACTTTTTGAATAATTTTTTATAATTGTGATGATTTACATATTAACGAAACCTGCTCTTATAATTACTCTACTATTTGTAAATTAATGTGAATTGTGCTTTGCAAAGGTCTTTCAACTATCCAGTTATGGCGTTGCTATTGCTAATTGTCTTACATCTTCTTACATCTAAAGATGCCCGTCGCTCTTTACTTATCGTTACAGAGCTGTGTGGAATGGCTTGCTGGAGCAGATTGACAACAGAGACCAGAAGCTGCACGGAGCGGGCGAGATCCACAGGTTTAACAGAGATGTGGAGGATGCCCTCTCTCGGATTCAGGTACATTAGTGAAACAAAAATGCAGGCCTACATGTATAAAGCATTTCGACTGAATGTTCGTTTTTCTTTTTCTTTGTAATAATCTATGCTTCCCTTTTTTCACATTGTATGTTGTTGTTGTTGTTGTTGTTGTTGTTGTTGTTGTTGTTGTTGTTGTTGTTGTTGTTGTTGTTGTTGTTGTTGTTGTTGTTGTTGTTGTGTTGTTGTTGTTGTTGTTGTTGTTGTTGTTGTTGTTGTTGTTGTTGTTGTTGTCGACGTTGTCATTGTTGTTTCGAAACACTTAACATTTCTGTCTCTGCTTTCCTGAACTATTTTCCAGCAAAGTGTTGATGATGTATATTTCAATAATTTTTTTATCATATTGATGTATTTGTATGCTTTTTAGGAGAAGAATTCTAGTATTTCGGACGATTTGGGCCGAGACTACAACTCAACTTTGACTTTTCTGAAAAAGCATGAAGCTTTTGAAAATGAGCTGGTCGCATTAGAGGGACAGGTAAGCTGATTAAAATGTTTTTATATATTAAATTTGTGTATTCTGGAAGGCCCTGGAAGATTGCTTTTACAATATTTTTGTTTTTAAAAAGGAAAGGTGGGAAAAAGTGCAACAATGGCAATTATGATTTTTTAAATTTAAAGCACTTCGGAATGTTTACATTGATGTGAATACTTATAAATGTGCAGCTTTTCGAAAACATTTTTGAATCTGGTAACTCAGAAAAATATAGCACACATGCGATTTTTCAACAAAACTCTTTTTACCGACGCTGATGTTAGTTGTTACTAACACTATGATTCCTCTATGCCTGCAGCTCCAAGTTCTGGTAGACGACTCCGCGCGGCTCCAGGAAGCGTACCCTGGGGACAACGCTCAGCAGATCTCACAGCTCCAGGCAGCTGTGGTGGACGACTGGGCAGAGCTCCAGGCCAAGGCAGACCACAGGAAAGCAGTGTTACTGGCCGCCGCCGACCTGCACAAGTTTATGGCCAGTGTGAGTCATGGGTGGCTGGGACGCCTCTCTAATTTACATATTTCAATCATTCGAGGTTAATCATTTGGTATCCAGATTGGACGCGATATGGTTTGGTTTTGTAATTTAAGTTTATGGCTTGAAAAAGGTTTGTGATTGTACAAGTTTCAAGACTTACATGATTCCTGGCAATTATAAAATGTATTTTGGACACTTAACATTAGACAAAAGGTTCAAGCATGGACAATGTGAAGAAATATTTAATACATTTTACCATGTACATCTGTTTCCTTATTAGAGTTTGAAATTTAATATTGTAATCTGAATCTTTAAAAAGCCTATGGCTATCTGTAATGTTTTGACAACACCTTGCATGTTGCATTTCAGCATATTGTATCATACATTTTAATTTAATTAGAAAAATCCTCCCTCCCCCCACCCCCTTACAACCCCCCTTTCCCCAAAATCTAAGAACGAATTAGCACCTGCCCATATCCCTTCACTCCAGAGGTCACTGTAGGATTGAAAGGGTACGGGGAAGAAATCTGCCAGGCTCCAAAAAGTAAATTTTTAAAAAGTGAGGACTGATCATTTGCTGCAGTGGAACTGTAGAGGTCTGAAGGCCAACTGTCCTGAGCTGCAGCGCATTATGTTGAAACATAATGTCGTGCAGCGTGCCTTCAAGAGATGAAACTAACACCCCAACTTAGTTTAGGATGCGAGGCCTCTCGATCTATCATCACCACATAGGTGGTGCAGATTTTTTTAAGCTGCGGTTATTCTATCTTTGTCAAAAATACTCTCCCTCCCAGGTCTATCCCTCTCAACTCTACTCTACAGGCAGTAGCAGTCAGCATGACTTGAGGGAAATCGGTGTATCTTACACCTTCTGCTCAAGTCTGCAACTCTAATGTAACTGACCTTATTGATCAGATTAGTTCTTCCATAATTCTTATGGGAGTATCTCAAGCTAGAAGACAAGACCAGGTGGTACTCGATTGAGCCCGACTTGGACATTCTCTTCTTACCAACAACTTTCTTCTGAGAGGTGAAGAGCCTCCACAGTGTCATACCTGCAACTGTCAATTATCCATAAGTCACATTCTGGTTGACTGGCCGCTTTTTCACCGGGAAAGAAATCTGCACCTGTCTTCCAGATCATTAGAGAGCATATTTACTTTTGTGAGTCCTCAGGGCCTACTGAGGTTGCTAAAGGACATTAGGATATATATTAAAATTTAACTGTGATTATCCTACACATGGATCTTTTACAGTGCTGTATATGTATCCCTTCCCTTTTAACCAACCTTTTTATGCGCGATTGTTATGCTTTTATCACTCAGAGAGATAAAGGAGTCACCATTGCTACTAGTATTTAATGTATTTACTGTCCTAAGACATAATGGGCTCAATATAGCCGTCACTGTGCTGGCATGCTGTAAAAACAAACTCAATCCACTTGATTCAATTAGAGAGAAAGCCAATTTGTATTTGTTAATGCAAGAGAGCAAACAGATTAATTAATTTGCCAGTGATATTATATTATTTTTACGCAAATGCATTTTCAAAACTGTGTCTTCTACCAGGCCCGTGACTTGCTCGCCTGGGCCAATGAGACAGAGCGGGAGATGAAGATGGACCACAATGTTCGTGATGTCAATGGAGCGGACATGCTCAGACAGAGACACGAGGAGATTCGAGCAGAGATTGAGGCCAGGCAGGACACTTTTGAGGAAGTCATCGCCACAGGAGAAGCACTCATCAAAAATGAACATTATGCTTCTGATGAGGTAAGGTTAAAAAGTTCAAAACTAGAGTTTACGGTAAACATATTTTAGACATTCCTTATGTATTTCGACATGTATTATTTTGGCCAGGAGTTAATATTGTGCAAATTATTTTGAACTGTAATGGATGATATTGACGAAGCAAAACTTATTAATAAAATGCTTTACATTGATTTACTCTGGAAAAGATGAGGAAGTTAAATATAAACTGTGGAGTTATTTGATTTTTTTGGTTAATTCATGTATTTAAGTTATGAGTTATCAACTATTAATAATTAATTGGACTTTTTATCTTACTCCATTAACATTTAGTTAATGATTCATTGAGTGTAAATTTCCTTTCAGATAAAAGCTAAAGTTCATCAGGTAGAAGAGGCACGGCAGAGGCTGCAGCAGACATGGCTGGATCAGAAAGATCTATATGACCAAGTGTATGATCTCAAAATATTTCTGCGAGACTCTGATATGCTCAACGCAACTAGTGCTATGCAAGAGGTATGATTTTCAGTGACGTTGAAAGGAAATGTCCAGATTTATGAGCAGAAGTGTTTTTTTTTTTAATCAGCTATTATTTTAGTTAGTCTGCTTAGGTTAGAACAGATTTGATATTGTTACTGTGGGCAAATTACATTATTAATAATATGAGTCTGTGTTTAAAAAATGTAATGTTTGCAATTAAATAAACAATACATTTAAAATCCTGCACTTAATATAGTTAAAAGTATTGTTCTAACTCCTGACTCATTAAATAGTGCGGAAGATATTTGTTTGAAATTTCTAAAAGTATCATTGTAGACACTTTCCATGAACCTAATCAATACAGAAAGTAACTTTGGTATTTTTACTGTACTCAGGATGAAATAGAGGTAAAAAGTTTTTGTTTTTTCCTTTGACCTTTGTTCTTAATTGAGCCTAGAATGTAATGTTTCAAGAGTTATGGTCTAGAATTTTCTATGAACGTCATTGGTTTTTATTTATGTATTTCTATGTGTGTTAGGTTCAACTGAATAGTCCTGACTTGGGGAATAATGTGGAACAGGTAGAAGCTCTCACCAGAAGACATGAGGCTTTTGAGAAAGTGCTCACTTCTCAGGATGAAAAGGTATGTGGGAATAATTATATCAGGCTGGTTTAAATCAGCCTGTGCATTGTCATTGTATTGAAAAGGTTCTCATCGTCATTAAATAGAGATTAAATTTTGTTTCTCATAAACAGAGGAATATTGAGATGATCAGGATTGATCTCATCTAATCACTAATGTTGGCTTACTCTTTGGGCTTTTTTTTGTTGCATGTCTGTTACATTTAAAAAAAAAATTTTTTTCTGTGTTGTAGGTTTAACCTCTTGTTTTTCTCTCTTCAGTTGAAAGGTATCTTGAATCATGGGCAACAGTTGGTAGATACAGAACATTTTGAGGCAAAGAGTGTCAAGAAGACTATGGCAGAGCTCTCCTCAAGGTCGGTTTATGTTGGTGCATGTTCATAATAATTCATTAAGGGGAAATAAATTATGCATCATGATAAATCAAAATATTGTAATGTTTACCATTTTCTTATAACAAATTTTGCATTTCATTGCTTTCTTTTACATTTTATAGAAAATTAGATAAACATATGTCTGTCTGCTCTCGCTGACAAGTATTGTCACACTTTCATATCTTTACGACACTGAAACTTCTAGATAAATGAAAGATCTGTATTGATAGATATTTCTTTATAATAAATTAATAGATTTTCATTATATCATATGTAATTCTCTCTTTGCTGTGTTATTTTTATTTAGTTTCATTTTTTTTCAGGCGCAAGAATATACGTTTACAGTCTGAGACAAGAAAGAAAGCTCTTGACGATTCGCTGCTTTACCAACAGTTTTGTCGAGATGAGGAAGAGGTGGGCTCTTTATTCTTTTTTAACATCCCTTTTATTTGCTTCTGAGCAGCTATAACTGCATACAGAAAGATTTCAGGACTTCATTAATGTCTAATCTAAGTTTGAGCACCATAAGAGTAATCAAAAATATAAAAAATCATCTTTTTTTTTTTTTCACTTGTATATATAAAGCCTAAATATTTTACTATTTTCAAAATGAAAAATGGCAGTGCTGTGTATGTTTTTTTATACATTAAAATTTGGACATTGAATTTTATTCACCTAGGCTGAGCATTGGTTAGACGAACGTCTCAAGATTGCTCTTGAAGATGACTTTAAGGATGTGACAGACCTGTATGACAAGATGCGGAAGCTGCAAAAACATCAAGCTTTCCATGGAGAAATCGTGGCCAACACAGACAAGATTGACAGCATTAAGAAGGTGAGATACATCACTTTTGCTTTCATCTTCTTTTTCGCTACATTGGTAATTGCTAACAGTGATCAGTTCAATGGTGATGACAAATTAATGTGTAATTGTAATCAATTTCTTTTTGCTTGTATCTTTTTTTCAGGTAGGAGAGACTCTGATTGAGAGGAGACATCCAGCACAGGGAGAAATCAAAATAGCTGTACAGCGACTGGGGTCTAAGTGGCAAGAGCTACTACAGGCCTCATCCAACAGAGGGAAAGGTCTTGAGGAAGCCAAGGATATTCTGGAATTCATGGAACAAGTTGATAAAGTGCTTGTTTGGATCAGAGATAAGGTAAGATTGGACTTGCATTTTTCAGTGATGGAAGGAAAGATAAAATATTAGGACGTAAGGATAATTTTATGTAATCATCACTATTTCAGAACTAATTGTCTTTTAAAGAACAGAAACGAAGATGTTCACAGGTATTAATTTCATAAATATATTTTATCAAATGCTCTATAATGTTATAGCAGCAATAATAGTAGTGTTGAGGTAAGGATAGTGAGAGTGGTTAATGTAGTCGTCACCATTTTATACAAAATGATGATGATGATGATGATCTAGATATTAATACTTAAGAGAAAAGTTGTGATTGATAATAGATATTACTACTTAATAGAAAAGTTATGATTGATAAATCATTTTTTTTTTACCCAACAGGAGTCCCTGGTATCCCAGAATGACTTGGGAAGAGACTATGAACACTGCTTGGAACTGCAGAAAAAAGCCAATAATGTTGAATCTGCTGTAAGGATTAGTTTTCTGTTTTCTCTGTTGTCTCAATGTCAAGGGTTGAAGTTAATTACAAAATTGTATGCGTATATTATAAATAACATTTTGTGCATTTTATATCCTATTATCTATGTATTATCTCTGTGGTTGGTCTGTTACCAGGGTATCACAGTTGATGAAAAGAGGATCACCTCAATCAACGCCTTGGCCGATCGCCTCATCTCTCAGGGCAGGACAGACACTCTTCAGGTCAAGGAGAAAAGAGCAGACATGAATCTCAAGTGAGTTTTATACCTTTCTACTTTTTATGTGCAAAAGCAGATAGGTTTTCTTGTTCGTTTGTTTATTTATGTTGGTAACCTATTAAAAAAAGATATTGCAAACCCATTGCACACAAACTTGTGATTGTTGTGCTATTTCTTTTTAATTTGCCATTGATAACAGTAAATATGTGTCACTGCAAACTCTATAAAACATTCTGTAAGTTGCATTGCACAATTGTCATTATAAGTCTTTTTTTTTAATTGTGCACAGCTATCACCATACACTCAAATTACACTTAATCTTAACAAATTTGCTGTGAAATAATTTACTCCCATCATTTTTTTGTTTGTTTGTTATAGGTGGAAGAATTTACAGGGTGCACTCTCGGACTACAAAGCAAGACTCGCAGCTGCATTGGAAATCCATGCATTCAAACGTGACGTGGATGATATTCAAGAGAGGATCAATGAGAAGGCTGCCCTACTGTCCTCAGAGGATGTGGGCAAAGATCTGCAGCAAGTGGAGGCACTACAGCGCAAGCAGGAGGAAGTAGAACGAGATATGACTGCTCTGCAGAATCAACTCGAGGTGATTTTCCATATTTCTTATCCACAAATAGTCTGTAAAATAGGGAAAACTTTTTAAAGTCATCATTGTCTTTGAAGGGAATGGCCAAAGTGTGAAAGCTATGTAAGTGAAAATCCTTAATTAAGCAAAAATTATTTTTGTGTAAAAAAAATCAATACAAATGTTTTAAAAAACTTACCATAAAAATATGAATTTCATTATTGTTAACATTGTTCAAATAATTTCTTTTTCCAGAAAATGGAAACACAAGCCAGTAAATTGTGCCAGAAGTATCGAGATCGTGCAAAGGAGATTGAGCTGAAGAAACAAGCAGCAGATGACAGCTGGGAAACACTTGAGGATCTCTCGGATGCAAGGTATGTTTAGCTTTAACTGATGATTATGGGGCATCTGTGTAATATCTTGTTTTTTTTATTTAAGTGTATAATCCTTGCAAAAAATTGGCGAAATAATAAAAAAAAGTGACTGAGCTGTTCTGCGTTCATAGCAAGAAGAACCAAAGTTTAGATGTTACCTTTTTAATAAAACTTTTGTTCTTATTTTACAGGAAAGCCAAGTTAGCCCAGTCTTACCTCCTACAAAAGTTTTTGGCTGATGCAAGAGAATTGGTATGTTGATAATGATAAAGATTTGTGCAGAGGATAATTAATCCTTACTTACATAAACTTAAGTGCATCTTGATATGTGGTTCAAAAAGGTTACAGCAGGTCTAACTACTGTTAACGAAAAAAAGTAAAGCATTTGAAGAAAGTCAGTTTGTTTAAACTTTATCACAGATTTTTTGCACTTTATCTTAATGTTTAAACATATACTTTTGTATTTTTTTTGAAAATTGTCTGAATTGGAACATTTTTGCTTCTCTCAGATTAACTGGTCAAATGATATGATGAGTCGCATGAATGCAGAGGATCTAGCCAAAGATGTTACAGAAGCAGAAAATCTTTTGCAAATGCATCACGAAAGAAAGGTCAGAAATGTTTTGTATTATTCTGTTATTATCATTATAACTTGTTTTGATGTACATGTACTTATATCATGGAGTCATGATAAACAGAAGAATGGGCCAAACTGAAAAATGCTTACAAATTGGTTTAACCACCTTTCCACCTTTTAAAGTCTGCAAGTCTTCTAAAATTGTTTTCATAAACAAGAAAGCTCAGTCAGTAGAGTGTGCAGTTTCTATTTAGAGGTCTAGGGTTTAATCACTGGTTCGATCACCTTGTTACCTCTTAATAGGTAAGTGATCAGCTGAGGCTAAGGTCCTGACATCTGTGGTATATCTCTGTGTAGCATCACAAAAAGTTTTTACACCTAAGTCTTGGGACCTATCTAGCCTAATTGGTGAAATCAAAACCTGAAGTACAAGTGACAGTTTTGAAATCAATATTCTCTGAAAGAGAAGGAAGATGTAAGATATTAGAAATGCCGATTGCTTTTCTCAAAAGAGGGACTAAAAAATGCACTGGTACAAAAAAAATAAAAACATTAGCCTGACGGTGCTAGGGTCGTTTGGTTTAATTTTACTTGAACAGATGTATAAGTTTTTAATGTGTGTGTGTGTGTGTGTGGGGGGGGCGAGTTTGAACTCCAGTAGGCCCGAAATAACTTTTGTATTATATTTAAAACTTGTATGTAATTGCTCATAATACCTATGCGTGAAGAGAATTTCAAAATTTGACATCAATTTTGCTGGAGAAGAGTATAAGAAAGGAATATTTTTTTAGAAAGATAACACCATTCTCACTTATTTTCTATGTATTTCAGGCTGAGATCGATGGTCGCAAGGCACATTTCTCATCAGTTCGTGAGCAGGGCAACAATTTGATCAACTCAAAGCACTATGCCAGTGATGAGGTGCTAAAAATGGTTAAGCAGCTAGACACAACACGCCTGGCTCTCGGAGGAGCATGGGATAAAAGAAGTGTGTTACTCACTCAGTGCCACAACCTGCAGGTGAGGATGAACTCTTTTTTTTTGACAGAGAGATCAAGAAAGTGTCCCTTGTATATATGTAAGTGTTTAACACAAACAGGAAAATTTGATACAAGAATAGCATTTTTTTAATACTTTATAAATTTTAGATTTGTCTTTCACTGTAAAAGTTATATTTTTCATTAAATATTTCATCAGGGTTTAATAAATAATGCAAAATTGTTTGTCATAAAAATGTGACTCTTTCCCTTTTTCAGATGTTCAAAGAAACTGCTGAGCAGGTGGATGCATGGCTTGGAACAAAAGAAGCATTTTTAGCAAATGAAGATGTTGGGGTGAGTAAAATAGTCAATGGCGTGAATGTACGTTACCAACACTTAAGAAAAATGTATGTTCAAAATGGTGTACAATGGTTTATGAATCACCTTCTAAAGCATGTTAATTAAATTATACTTATGTTTTTAATAAAAGAAATTTGCTTGTGTCTTGAAAAAAAATGCAAGGTAAAGAGACATTTTTCTTTTTTACTAAAGGTCTTTATAGTGTTTATTTTGTAGATTATTGAATTCTTTGGAATATTTTTTTCATAATTGGTATTTATTTATTCATGAAGAAAGCTTTACCTCTTGTATCTCCACTTTTTTTCTTTTTTTTTTCAATAAATTAGAACACATTGTACAGTGTTGAAGCTTTGATGAAGAACCATGATGGTTTTGAAAAGACAACCCGTGCTCAGGAAGATCGTATTGAGGAGCTGCGCCAATTTGCTTCAGACTTATGTGAGGATAACCACTATGCTGCCGATGAGATTAAATCCCGATGTCAAGCTGTATTGCAAAGGCACAAGAGAATGTGGGAAGCAACAGGGGCACGGCACAAAAAGCTTGTGGATGCTCGCAACTACCAGTTGTTCCTGAGGAATCTCTATGAGGTAAAATAGCTCACGAGGAAATAAACTGTTTGATTCTTTTTTTTTTTTCTTTGCTGATGTTATCAAACACGAATAGCAGTTTTGCATTTCCTGTTTCATTTTCTTTTAACTTAGAATAACAATTTTTTTAGTCTAATTGTATAATAATAACAATTTCCTCCTTACAATAGAAAAAATTGAGACGATGAAGAGGATAAAATAGTCCCTTACTGCCCAATTTCTTCAAAATTATCCTTCTGTTATCTTTCTTTGCAAGTGAAGAATAGGCAAGATAGTCATGGGCTCTATGTAAGCATTAGAGCGGTGCAATTTGTGGGGCATCACTGTATCTGACCCCACCCAACGCCCATCCTAATTGTTTATCTTTTTAATATAATTTATTTGAATTCCTTTCTTTTGGCTTTGTTTTTTTGTATTTATATCAGGTGTCTGGCTGGTTGACAGAAAAACTGCAGGTAGCCTTAGATGAATCATACAGAGACCCGACCAACCTTCAGGCTAAACTACAGAAACACACAGCATTTGAGGCTGAGTTGTCGGCAAACAGGAACAGAGTGGATGCTGTTGTTGAGGTAAAATGATTAGTGTAATCATTTTTTGTGAAGAAATCTGGTCTTTTCCTCTTTCTCTTTGTCTTTACTCATTCTATCTTCTTCTTTTCCATATTGAATTACTGATATTCCTCTTTCCTCTGTCTTGCATATTATTATCATCCCATTTGCGAGTTGGCTTAAGGGTTAGAGTGCTGGACTTCTATTCGGGAGGTCTTAGATTTGATCCGATGATCAGGCAAATTTGTCAAATTTCAAACCGGTTGGATTGGTAGGTGTATTATGTAGCCCATGACAGAACTTCCGATATCCAGTGCATAATTTTGTAAGATGTAAGTCTTGGGATCCGGTTGCAGTATAATTAAGTTTGTTGTTAAGAAATAAATCAACCTACCTGTCTGTTTTTACAATCCTTTTTTTCTAGGAGGGACAAGGTCTGATCGAGCAGAAACACTATGCTCGCACAGATATCCACAAACGCTTAGAAGAGTTAGAGCTCTCTTGGCAAGCTCTAATCCACGCCAGTGCTGACAAGAAGGACAGACTGCAAGACGCTCACCAGGCCATGCTTTTTAATAGGTAAGCTGGAAGACTTATTGTTTAGATATAGTAGCTGTAGCAAGTTAATCTCTATCACATAAAACAAATTGTGTCAACTACCTGTCGGAAAATATTTCTTACTGTACTAAATTTTTTTTTACTGAGTGTTGCCTGGATTAATTTTTTTTTTTAAGAAAAAGAAGAAGAAAGAAAAAAGTATTAAAAAAAAAAATAACCTGTCTACCCTACTTCGATTGCAGGGTTGTCTCTGACTTAGCTACTTGGATGGATGAGGTGGAGAACCAGTTAATGTCTGAGGATCATGGAAAGGACTTGAGTTCTGTGAACAGCTTGCTCACCAAACACCAGGTATTTTCGAAAACAGCATGAGCTGTAATCTGTAATTTTTTAACATTTTACATAATGTACAGTCGGATCCGCATACTTGGGAAACATGAATTAGGGAATTTCTGAGAAATCTGGAAAAATGCTGTGGAACGGATTTTTTTCACCGTGAACTCAGAACTTTTATCCGCGTATATGGGAATAAAATTTAGTCATTGATCTCCTAAGGAGTCATTGAGGACAGATTGTTTGCCATTTTTACCTGAGAAAGGCGTATCTCTTACAACTTATTAGTAAATCAACACACTTGTTCTGATTTCTAGGCCCTCAGTGACACTTAGCCAGTGGTTATTTGCCACTCGGGTAAGAAAGTTTGTAGCAAAGTCTACCTGCATACTGCAGGTCCCACGGTCTACTGCATCACAAGTGGGTAGGCCTACTGACAGAGCTTGTGTTTGTTTACTTCAAAATTGAAACCTGGAAAATCGGGAAAATCCAAGTAATAAGGAAAACATGTCTTCAATTTCCCAATGAAGTTGGTCCTACTGTATATTGAAAACAAGTTTGTAGTTTCAAATTCTTTTGGATTTTTCTCATAGGCCTAAACATGTAATCGGATCAACAGAGAAGCTGAATGTGTCATTTTAAATACAGCAAAAATTTTATTTATCACATCATTTGTAAGAAATCTTTTGTTAGCTGTTTAAAAAATGTTTTAAAATTGTAATAATTACAACAAACTTTTGCAATGAAACAAAATCTTTCTGCAAACACAATAGTGTTTAGTCTCAAAGTTAATTGAACTAATTATCTTATAAAATCTTCACTAAGCTGTGCTTATAACTTTATTAAGATAGGCCTACTTATCATATTTTCATTGTATAAATGCTTATTGCAGCAACTCGAGCTAGATATTGCATCCCATCAAGAGAAAGTTACAGATGTTTTAGATGCAGCTCAAGTTTTTAAGGAGGCAAAACATTTCATGAATAAAGAGCTCCAGACCAGTGCCCGAGCCATTTCTGATAGGTACAAATTATTTAATAATGTACATGATACATTTAATTTTCACTTTTCATCTAAAATCAGTATTTGGGGGATTCATATTTTATGAGTTTTTGAACTCAGAAGGCAAAAGTTTATATGTAAAAAAAAATGTTAAAGTGATTAGCATGTTGGCAATAGTTTTATGTATGGTTAGTGAATTCAGAGTGCGTGTACTAGGCGCTATTGGGAAGGGATTTTGTTTTTAACTGAGCCCATTGTGCTTTTTGTGTGCAATTCTAAAAAGTTTCTGAGTTATATCACTTAGAAATATGGAATAATGTCAAAAACTTTACACATTAAGCACTTTTTAAACCTTTTTTTTAAATAATCAACATATGGATCATCTAATGATCTGTTGTCTTAGCAAATTAAACGTTTTGAAATTTGAGCTACTGCATTATTATTAGACTACCCTCTTCATATGTAAGATGATAGTATTTCTGCCATCGAATTTCTTCTTTTTAGGTACAACTCGTTGGTGGAACCCAGCCACATCAGGCGTGAAAACCTGGAGGAAGCCAAACGCATGTACCAGTTCTTCAGGGATGTGGAGGATGAGCTGGCCTGGATTCAGGATCGCAGACCCCTGGCAGAGTCTGAGGATCTCGGCTCATCTCTACCTGCTGTCCAGAACATTATGAAGAAACATCAGGTATGTTTACAAATGTTCGATTCCAAGACTTAGATACTTATTGAAATAGAAAATAAATAATATAGTTTAAAAAATTATCTCTTGGTGCAATGAAACGTTCTGATGAAAAGTAATGGATAATATTAATGTTATGTATAACACTCATACAGTAACCAGTTTGATCATCCTGTTCAAATCTTTAACGTCTTAAATGAATTAATCTTTTTTTTTTTTATCTTGCATTGATATTTCGATTTAAAATTTACAAATTGTTTTTACTGTTTCTACAAACTGAACTACTTTCATCTCATAGTATGATTCTACTGCTATTAAATAACTACTGCTCCTTCTCAAACTATTGTTACTTTTGAACTATTACTAGTGCAGTCATGTAACTGCAAGGAGTGTTACTGTTGGTACTGTAGTGCCTACTTTTCTTTCTTTCGCCCATCTTTTTTATGTCTATCTACTTTGGTTGAAACCAGTTCAAAAAAATATAATCTTTTAAAACTTGCTTACCAAAAGACGAACCTGGATCATGTCTTTCTGAGTGACATTGAAGAGGAGAATGAAGATGACTTGGATAATGATATTCTAAATTCTGGGGAGACTGAGACAGAAGATATTGAGGATGAAGAGGATAAGGTTTTAGTTTTAATCATCAGTGAATATTTAGTGTTTTCACAAAGAGAATTCCCTATTCATCACACCTTGTTCACATCACTTCATATTTTCTTTGATATTCATGTTTTCCATAGAAATAGTGTTTTGAAAAACATATGTCATCATATTCAAGTTAAATATTGCTGGGATTAATTTTTTAGTAAAAATTTATAAGTGTTCACTTACATTTTGACAGTTGATTAGCACAGCATTTTCCCTAAAATGTGTTTTTATTTGTATAATAATTTGTTATGTATTCTCACTCTCCAAAACTCACCTAAGTCTAACACTTAAACTGCCTATGAAATATTAAACAATTTAAAAAAATTGTAATGCTTTACTAATATCTTTATACATTCCCGATTATGAATTTCTACAGGAGTTGAAATAGGCAGGTTATGACTGTGTTAAGCATTGCTGAATTCATACAATTTTATATTAGTGTGGTTTTTGTAGACACTTAGATCTCTTCCTTTCAATTATTGTTATGTTTTGGTTGTTTGGTTATATATTTGTTTTTTGCTTTGTTCAGTTTGTTTTTATATATATTCGTGAATTGCAGCTTTGTGTTTGTGTAAGGACTGTTTAAATGATGTGCATTTGTTTTGAAACAATCTGACTTCAATATTTTGTAAAATCACTTTCCATTTTCTGTTATTCACTCATGAAAGAAAATGCAAAAACTGGCCTCTTTAAATTGTGTGACAGAATATTTATCAAATAGTATTTTTAGCAAATTTACATCAGGACTTTTTTTTTAGATTGTTAGTTAATGCCTGGTATTTTCTTAGTAGAGACAGAAACATCTACATTTATTTTTCATACTTTTGAGACAAAGACCTTAATTTTTATTTTTTATTTTTATGCATGTTGTCATAAGCTGAAAAATTCTTGAAGTCTTTTTGAAAAGCAAACTGGAAATGTTTCCTTATAATTATAATTATGTTGATATGAAATTCATAACGTATAACAATGAAATATGCTATATCATAACTATGCTTAAGCCTGATTATAAGGAACATCAAAGTGAACATGTAATTTGTTATTGCCTTTATGGCTTTGAGGTTCCATTTTACTCATCTTTTTCTTACCTCTTTAAATTTTTAGGCTCTGGAGTCTGAGATAGTGGCTCATGAGCCACTCATTGAGGCTGTAGCAAACTCTGCTAGACAGATGATCAGGGGTAAACATTTTGCTACCACTGACATCCAAACTCGTTTAGATGATCTGCACCATGACCTCTCCGATCTCAAGAAAAAGACTTCAGACAGAAAGATTAAATTACGAGATAGCTTGGAGGCTCAAAAGGTTAGCTTTTTAAATTTCTAAATATTTACACACTCTGCCTTCACCAGAGTGTTGCTTTTTTATCAGTCTGATTTATTAGCATTTGTTTGTTGTTTTAATATACTTGAGACTGTAAATTTAACGAAAAACTTAAATCACAGAATTGGAAAAGAATATTTTGACGTCTTGTGTCAGATAAATCAGTAAAAATTGGATTGACGAACAAGAGTTTTCAGTTTCATCTAGACTACTTGGGTCTGCTTTAAACAATCCTAACCTTGGCTTTATGTAAAAGTAGTCATTTTCTTAAAGGATATGAGGATGTAATATTATTCATATCTATAATCCCACCTATCAAAATTTATTAGTGGTAAGCAACAGCATGATTCAACTTGTACAAACTGTAAATAATTTCTCTCATAATTTTCAAAAATTTTCATTCGACTGTAAAATAATGTTTTCTATGTCATCCATATAAAACACTGCAACATAAAAATTTTTAAATTTCTGAAAATTTAACAAAAACAATAGTATATGTTTTTACCCTTAAGTTCTGGAGTATTTGCTGCCTTGGATTGTTTTTAAGTGGCTTACCATTTTATGAAGCTTAGTTTCTTGTTTGAATTAATTTTTTGTGTAATTTTTATCTTTCTTCTTGGTTTTGAGTTTTGTTTTGTTCTAAATTTTAGAACCCCCCCCAAAAAAAGTGTCAAAAATAGCAGGAAGTTTTTCAAACTAAGCTTTATCCATCTATATAGGCTACACAACTAGTAGCATAAAACATAGTGGAATCGTCTCTGAGGCTCTCTTTATGAGTAAACAAAAGAGGGTAGTCATTTCCAGAAAAATCTCTCTTCAACTCCATTCCCAGGGATGGGAACTGAGCTGTGGCTTTGATCACTTAGGTGTTATAGTGTTGAATAACTTTTTTTACATAGATTAAAGATCTTTGCCACAGAATTTAATGTAATCTTTTCATAATTATTATTTTAATCATGAAGATTTGAAAGCTTGTGTAAAAAAAATCTTATCAGAAAAAAATGACCCTAAACAGTCATCATTAATATATTGAGCTAATCCTTTAAAACCTATAGAATTGTGGGATTAGCCTTTTATATGAAACATAATAATACTTGTTTCTAGAGTCTCTAGCTGATAAAGCTTGGCCTTTTGTCTTGTTTTCTAGTAAAACAAGCCATTGTTATATAGTACAATTTTATTCAATAATAATATTTCCTCCAACTCTGCAAAAAGTACTTAACATGCAAATCTTATTCATTGTTATTCAATGTTTGAACATGACTATAACTAAATTGTGTGCGTTTGTGTGCATGTTTCCTGCAGTTTTACACAGAAGTGAGAGAGTTGGAGCAATGGATGAAGGAAAAACTGCCACAGCTGACCAGCTCAGATTTTGGTAAAGACCAGGACTCTGTTCAGGTACAGATGGGCTGTAATATTGTTTTATTATATTTTTTAGCAACTGGATTGTTCATTTGTTGGGCACATTTCCTAAATTTCCTGTATTGTATTAAGTATCTTATTCAAATTGCTAAAAGATCGTAATACTAATATACTAATTGGTATACTTATAATATTAGAACGTATGATTATTTAAACAGAAATAATTTCAGGGCTCGATTCTTGTCTTTGTTCCGGAAGGAGAGGATAATTTCTAATGTTACCCCCTTTTTTATAACCTGCATGAGTCATTAAAATAATAATGTTTATGAACTTTTGTTTGTTTATCTTCTAAAATCAATCAGGCTTTGGCTAAAAAGCTTGATGCCCTTGAGCGAGACATTGACAACTTTGGAAACAGTATAGGAGAGCTTTCTGCATTGAGTAGAACTTTGACAGATAGGCATCATTACGATTCTGACAATATCGTTCTAACGCAGGTGAGAAAGTGATTCTGAGAAGCATGTTCTTCATATTATATTATACCTCCTAGTGGTATACTTTTTCCATATTTAGGAAAGAGAAAGTAATGTTTGGACAAGAAAAAGTTCTGAAATTTATTTGATCTGTCTATGATGCATTCTCCTCTCACAGTAGCAGCATACTACAAATCACCTTTTAAATCTCATTTGTCATTACATTTATTCACTTCATCTTTTGTTCTTACCATTTCTTTTTTTTTTTTCCATCTTGACCTCTTATCTAGACCAATTTGGAGAAACAATACTCTCACCTACAAGATCTGACATCTCAACGAAGACACAAACTGGCACTCAGCCTGAAGCTGTATGAGTTCTACCTAGCTGCTGATGGTGTTGAGACATGGATAGGTGATTGCATGGTCATTGCCTCCTCAGAAGACTATGGGCAAGATCTGGAACATGTTGAGGTAGACCATGCCCTGTTGTATCATCGATTTTGAAAAAATACAAATTGATTAATAGATGTTTCTGATTTGGGGGCAGGGGGGTACTTTTTTAAAGTTTCATGCAGGAAGCATGGCTAACTTCAGTGTTAAAATGTTTTGTGATTTTAAAGGTCGACACATTTAAAGGAAACAATCTTCATTTTGTAAACAATATGGAATTGAAAGGAAATCGATCGTTTTAGAGAAGTTCTTTGTTTTAGATTAAATTCATCTGGATTCAATAAGAAGTAGAGATTTTTAAAAGATTTGGACATTTTACATTGTTTACTTTTATGTCTAAATGATGTCCACAACCAAGCAATTTTTTCATATATAATCTTTTAAAATTTTCATTGTATTGTATCACATTGCAATTTTTTTTAAATATTCTGTATTTACGTCAGGTCTTACAACAACGATTTGAAGATTTCTTACATGAACTGAACAACAATGAGGAGCGTATCACGCGGGTAGTATCCATGTCAAAGGCAATGCTCAAAGATGGACACTTTGCTGCTGAAGACATTCAGGCTAGAACTGAGGACATTCAAGCGCAGTGGACAGAACTGAAGGAAATAGCCCAAGCTAGGCAAGATGTGAGTCTTAGTTTTTATTTATCCTCCTCATTCTCTATCACTGTTTTTGTCTCTTTTTTTTGTTGTTGTCATTTTTATTCTCTTTCCTCTTCCCCTGTCTTTCTTACTATTTGACTCATCCACAAAACTTACTTACTTTTTCTCATTTGCCACTCTACTGAATTATGTAACCCAAATAAATAAGGAATGTAAAAGAGAATTCTCAATTTGTATTTGTCAAACCTGTCAGGCTCTTGGTGGAGCTAAAGAAGTGCACATGTATGGACGTGACGCAGATGATACGCTGGAATGGATTCAAGAGAAAGATCTGGTGGTCTCCAGTGATGACTATGGACATGATCTGGAAAGCAGTCAGGCACTCCTGAGTAGACATGATGGTCTAGAGGTCAGTTAACATACTAGTTTACATTATTTCTCTGATTTTATTGTTCCTTGTTAACATTGAATATCACCATCTAGGCGTGGTTGATGCTTAAACAAGTCATTTGTAAATAAATAAAAGTACTAAGTTCCCATTTTTCATTAAATGACTACTATGTTGATTCATTGATCTTTTTTAAATTTCATTTTGTGCTTTCCAGCGTGATATGGCAGCGATAAGTGATCAGGTGGAGACCATTACAAAAGAAGCAGAACGTCTGATTGGCACATTCCCTGATGCACAAGAACACATTGCTGCCAAGCACGAGGAGATGGTTGGAGCATGGAACACTCTGGTTGAGAAGGCTGGTCATCGCAAAGAGAAGCTCAGCCAGGCCGAACAGCTGCAGATGTACTTTAATGATTTCCGTGAACTGACGTGAGTGACGAAGACTGATAATAAAGTACTGTGTATTAGTGTTATAGTCACTTACTACATATAATCTGGAATTTTCTGAGTCAAGGTAAAGCAGTTTTTAAAATAATGACACAATTTTTTTTTACATTTTCGCTGCAGTGTTTTCATGTTTCAATTTCTCATTGCATATATTGTCTGATGGAATGTTATTCTTTCTGTGATAGGGAAACACAGTCATGAACATTAAAAGTATTAAAGTTTGAGAATGTGAAAGGTTGAAGAGTGATGTGATGTAAAGAAAGTATAGTGACTGATACTAAGCACCTGAGACAAATTTGTGGCATACATTTATCACAGCTGTGGAAATTTTAAAATGTTATACCAGTTAACAATACATCAAATGCCTGCATTTATATGGCATGCATTTAAGTATCTACTCTTGTCTCTAAATTTTCAATGATGTGTATTTCTAAGGGCATGGCTGAGTGAAATGATGGCTATAATAACAGCTGACGAACTAGCCCACGATCTGCCGGGAGCTGAGGCAATGATGAATAGATACAAAGAGCACAAGGCAGAGATGGACAGTCACACAGATGCGTTCAACAAATTCCACCAAACTGGGGAGGCTTTTATTTCCAACAAGCACTTTCTCTCTGATGAGGTGAGTTGTATTTAAAAGCGATATAAATCCTTTTCTAAAGAAGTTTACCCGTAAAATTGTTTTTTTTTTATTTAGTCCTATAATTTTCATGTAACAGCTTTTAAGGCATATTCAGTGTTGAAATGTGATTTGTTTGAATATAACAAAATTAAATGGAATCTTTGCTTAGATCTCTCTGATTTTTGGAATTTTTCAAAGCACATGTGTCTGAATTGAGAAATTTAAAAAAACACTAATTTAAAGCACTGATCTTGCTCCCAACATCTCATGTTTTACCATAGGGAAAAACAATATATACAGTGTGCAAATAAAAGTAGTGATATCCTTCAGTAAACTTCAATTACAGGCATCTAAACGCTTTTGATTGTTTATTTTGTAAAACAGAGTCATTCATTGTAAATAGTAAGACTATGTAGTTGAGTAATGTTGGAACTATTGGCACCCAATTCTTTATACTATCTTTCATATAAAATTAATGGGATTTCGCAATATTATACAATGTATGTTTTATTTATCTAGTACAAGAAAAAAATTAAATTTAAAGAAGATTTGCAATTTTGATCTAACGTAATGCTTTAATGCTGTGATGACATGAATAGCTTGAGAAACATGTTTCACCGGGGATCTGTTTTTCAATTTCAGATCCAAGAAAAAATGAACCAGTTGGATGCATCACTGGAAGGGTTGAAGCGCACATATGAACATAGACGTAGTTTGCATGAGCAGAATCTGGAGGCTCAGGTATGCACTACAGCTTGCAGCTAATATAAAGTTGTCTGAGTTATAAGAAACTATAAGGGATTTCACAACTTGGACCAAAGCTTTAGTCTGAAATATTGTTTGCAGAAAATGTAGTACTCTACCTGAAATTTATCATCGACTTTATATTGTTTGATGCACCATAAAAATAGACAAGAATGAATACCAATTAATTATTATATTTTATACCATTTCATTGCTTTTAGCCTTTTTTTCTTTGTCTGCACTGAATATTTTCAATACTTTCAGGAATAATTGCTGCGGTGGATTGTAGTTTTATTGATATCATTTTCGAAAATACCACACCTTAAAAGGTGATACACATCCAAAATTTGACTTTTTAACTAAAGACTAAAGTTCTATGGTGAACACTGTATTGTTTTATATAAGTTTAAGTCAAAATAATCCATCATATCAGAAACTTCGGCATGAGATTGAACAAATTGAAGCTTGGATGACACTACGTGAACCACTAATCAAGGGAGGAAAGACAGGCCAATCGATCCTGGAGGTAGAAGAACTGCTGAGGAGACATGCAGACTTTGAGAAGACTGTAGACGCACAAGAGGATCGGGTCAACAACCTTTGCCGAGATAAAGTAAGACCAGCAGTAGTAGTAGTAGTAGTAGTAGTAGTAGTAGTAGTAGTAGCAGCAGCAGCAGCAGCAGCAGTAGTAGTAGCAGTAGCAGCAGCAGCAGCAGCAGCAGTAGTAGTGGTAGCGTAATTGTAGCAGCAGCAGCAGGAGGAGGAGGAGAACTTTTCCTTTATGACCATGAACAGTCATCTTATATTTTAATCATATATTTTGTATCAGAGAAATGTATTTTTGTTTCCACCATTGGTAAATTTAGAATAGCTCTACGTGCTGTACATTTTAAACAAATAAATGTGCCTTTTTGGTTCTAATGCTTTGTTAACTGGCATCTGCTGAGAGCAGACAAGTTTGTGTTTTGACAATGAAGCTTTATTATCACAGAAGTTACATTTTATATAAAGAGTGAACGACTTTTTCTGGACTTAAATTTATAATTAATTATAAGTTAGTCTTTTTCCCCTGATTCCATTATATTTAATACTGCCAAAGGCATGCGACAAATTTCAACTGTAATTTAAATAAAGAATACAATGATCTTTTAGAAAAAAAAGTATGATATTTAGTACAAAAGACTTTGTAGTCAATTAGGTGGGTTTTTTTATGATAAAAATATAAATTTTGCATAAAATGGTTTCTGCATTTAGATTTAAATCAGACTTCTGCCTCAAGGTTATGGTTCTTAATTTCCCAGAATATCACTTCAGACAATAAAAAGGGAGAAACTGATTTAAGAGTAAATTTTCAGTGTGTCCATCTATGCCTGAATTTTGTGTTCCAGGTGAACAAAGCTGTGCAGGAAAAGAAACTCTTGCAGCAGCAACAAGCTGTGGAGGATGAGGCAAGACGAGAGAAGGACAGACTTGGAGATTTGCGGAAGAAGGAACAAGAGCGCATTTTAGAGGCAAGGCAATTTGACACTCTTCGTCTACATTTACATTTGTTTGTGCTTTTTTTTACTTTGCTCATGCCCTATAACATACTAACTGGTAGACAGAAAATAAGATTTAATTATTAAGGACTTCATTGTTGAAATGGTTAATTATCCACAAGTTTGTGTTCAAATATGTATTTTGTGTACGGAGAGGAGTTGTATACAAATAGTAATTTCTTTTTATAGACATAGTAAAGTGTTGTATAAATGCTATCCTTCTGTCACTTGTTTTATATAGGAAAATCAGATTTTTTAAGCAAGGAGTGAAAAGAGAGCCAAACAAAATTGGGATAGATTGGAAATCATCCAAAGCAAATAAAAGAAAAGGTTCACTTGTTTAGATTGTTTTGGAATGAATTGAAAGGGCTTAAACATATGAGAGCTTTGATACAAAAGGGTCTCCACCACATGGTTCTGCAATAATACAAACCAAAAAGAGCTGTTATACTTTTTGTAATGTGTTATTGTCCCTGTCTTTCAAATGTTTTGTTTTTGGGGTGTTTTTTCATCTTATTAAACATTTCAATAATTTTTACCAATTGTGTCTATTTTTTGTTTCTTTTACAAAGTACTGAATTAAATTTCTCCCTTACTCATGTATTGTAGACCTCAAATCAGATTTAGAACGATCTCAAAATAATTAGTCATCACCCTGCTTTATAACTTACTATGTATGCAAATTTTTAGAATGCCTTTAAGCAGTAGATTGTTTTGAAATTAGTGTTTACTATGTCAAAATTCCATGTACATTTTGGGTACACGTACTGCATTAGGCCTATAGTAAATTGTGTGAAATTGAATTTTAAGGAGGTTGTTTTAGTGGAGGAGACACAAATTATAAACACAGAAGAAAATAGCAGTTGAATTCCTTTGGAACTTCGTGCATTTGAACATCCTCATTAGTTTGTCACCAGTGTGATGTAAAACACTTTCTATCTTGCATTTAAGGATCATTAGACATATTCTTCCTAGGCCTATAGATTCAGTTTTGTTTCCAAAGTCCATTAAAACAAACCATTAAGTAAATCTACTTCTTGCTTCTTTTCAGAGGCTACAAGAAGTATGTCAAGAAAACTTGATTTACGTGGGTCTAAGTAGCTTAGTCTTATCAGTGGATACTGGTCAGAGGGATACTGTTATGATGGAGCTTTATACCTATTTATCCATATTCTTTTCTCTTGTGAAGGATTGAGTTTACAGAATTCTCTTAATACTTTTTAGGGTTAAAAAAGATTTAAATACCAACACATCGTTTATTAAAGCTCATTACCTTTGAATTATATCTTGACTTATCTTTCTTTTCTTCCAAAACCTGACTTCTTATTTATTGAGCAAGGCATCTTATTAAATTTCCAATGTAAATAAAATGCATGTACTCTTCATATTTTTTCTTTCTTGTTGGCTCTGGAATATTTAGTCCTTCAAGTATACCAAAAGATAAATGCACTTAATAGTTTTTCCAATGTGGTGGGAGTAGCCTATTATGGGAATATACTTCGATAGTTTGCTATGTGGATCATATTTTGTTTTTTATCATTGTTTACTACTTCATTTTGTTTTATTTTATTTTATTTTATTTCATATTTTTTGTTTTTTGTTGGGTTTTTTGTTTTGTTTAACCGACACAATAGTTGTGTGGTGGGATTTTTAATCTTGGCACATTTAAGCCGAGATGTCATTGAATTGTTTAAATTATAAATTTTGCTTTCATTTGCATAATTTTGATTTAATGATGATTAAAGTGATTTTGTAAATCTTCAAAACTTCAACCAAATTGTATCATCTAGTGATAATGTATCAGTATGTAAAGTTTAAGTTGGAATTTTCCTATTTTCATGAAACATTAGATCATTTGTAATGCTTATTGTCCTACTGGTAAAATTAATGGACTGCTACCAGATATTAGATGTCACAAGACAGTGTACCTTTGAGTACTTTTTATCCAAAAAATAATATGTAAAGGATGAGTGACAAAGATTTGCATGAATTAAAAGAGTACTGGATAAACTGTTTATCTGGTGTATATCTTTCTGTAATTAGGAGACTTATTGTCAAATTTATTGCTTTAACCCATTGCTTATTACTATGAGTCTTGTCTCATTAATGCCCAATTATTAACGCTAATGGACGTAACTCTAATTGAAAATTAACTTACTTCACAAAAATAAATCCCACTCACACCCTTTCTTCCAAATGTTATTTTAAAATATATGTTTAAACAGACAGGTAAATTCTCTTTCATTTGATATATGATATGCTTACAAGTAGAATAATTAAATTGCTCCTTCCAATAATCATTCTCTATGAGCCAAGCCCTAATGTCATCTTTAATTTTTAAATACAGGAGAGAAAGAAGGAAGAGGAACAAAGGAAAGCTAAAGAGGTTCTCCTGCGACGACAGAAAGAAGAGAATGATAAAGATGACAAAAGGCAAGTCACATGTTATATTTTTTAGGTTAGGCCGTATTTAAGAGTTTCAATAACATGTGTATTATACTACATAAGTCAGATGGCCTGAAAGAAACGTAATTATGTCAATTTATATTTAATTTTATCAAGGAGCCGTTAGCAAGAGGTTGCACATTATGAAACTTTGTTCACTTTGCATTATCCTGTATAGCGTTGCTATGAATTGTACAATTTTTAGATAGTACCATAGAATAAATTGCGATCACTTGTTTTTCTAATTTATTTAGTAGATGTGTCAAAATGACTCCTTATTCTGTGAATATAATTGTCCTCCTTTCACATATGGATTTCTAGGTTAGACGATAAATTGGACAAGTCGACTGTAAAGAATCTGATTGGCAGATCGCAGAGTATTAAAATGACAGTTAGACCAGATGGGTCCAGGACAGACATCCATCGAGCTGTCAGCTTCCGCAACAGAAATGATCAACCGACATCACCAACCATCAGCCTGCAGAAAGCCACACATTTTAAACAGGTAGACTTTCATGAAGTTTTTAATCTTATCATTTAGAAGATTAAAAAAAATGCAGCATTTTTGTAGATTGTACCGATAACACTGATACTTAGTTTTGATAGTAAACTCAAAATTGTTAGTTGTAAGTTAAGATTCTGTATGATTTTTAAATTCTCATGCAGCATATTAATTTTTTGTTTTTTTATTGGGTATCTTCTTTTTTGCAATTTTAGGGCAGTGAAGAGCGACCAACATCACCAGATGGCAGCTCTGCATCATCCCCCAGATCACCTCCCCCAACATCACCGTTAAGTTCCCCACGACCAATGTCTCCTTTGGCAGCCCAATCCTCACCAATATCTCAGACATTGTCCTCTGCAGTGGAGAACACATTAGATACAGGTCACCAGCCCAGCAACCTTGACACTACTCTGCCGTCAGACCACCATGACACATCCTCCCTGGATGACGAAGACAGACCTGCCCCTGAACTCCCTCAGGCTCCCCCTCCCCCGCGTGCTGCCAGTCCTGATTACGAAGATGGTGCTAAAGCTCATCCAGAGAGTCCTAAGAGAAGTATGTCCCCACCTCTCAATCCCACAGGAATGATGCATCATCGAGTTGATTTGGTGAGTTAAAACTTAATCCTTTGAATGTTACTCACTGTTTTATTATGCAAAGCTACCTTCTTTCGGTTCTGTGATTCACAATTCATTCTCTATGGTTAGCTTTTTTGGTCAAATGTTGCTTCGTTATTATTGTTTTATTATACAAGCTTATTTTTTTTAAATATTTAGTCCTTCAAGTAAACCAAGAGAAATGCACTTAATAGTTTTTCCAATGTGATGGAAGTATTATGGGAATATACTTCGGTAGTTTGCTATGTGGATAATATTTCGTTTTTATCATTATTTGCTACTTTTTCTTTCTTTATTTCAATCTTTTTTTTTTACAGACACAATAGTTGTGTGGTGCGATTTTTAATCTTGGCACATTTAAGCCAAGATCTCATTGAATTGTTGAAATTATAAATTTTACTTTCCTTTGCATAATTTTGTTTTAATGATGATTAAAGTGATTTTGTAAATCTTCAAAGCTTTTTTTTTCTTCTTAAATCTCAAAACTAAGGACTATATCATTCAAATTGTATTATCTAGATATAAGGTATCAGTATGTAAAGTGTGAGTTGGAATTTTTTTTATTTTCATGAAACATTATTAGATCATTTGTAATGATTTTTGTCCTACTGGTAAAATTAATGGACTGCTATCAGATATTAGATGTCACAAGACAGTGTACCCTTGGGTACTTTTTTTTCCCAAAAATAATATGTAACGGATGAGTGACAAAGATTGTGCATGAATTGGAAGAGTACTGGATAAACTGCTTTTCTAGTATTTATCATTCTGTAATAAGGAGACTTATGGTCAAATTTATTGCTTTAGGAGAATCATCGGCTCAAAGATTCAATTTTAAAGATAACTTTTTAAATAGCATATTTTACCTTTTATTAGAATCCTTATTTTGATAATGTTATTTTGTGGTAAAATTTATATTATCATAGATTATTTTTTAAACAACATGGAAAAAAAGTATCTGAAAATTAAGTTATTTTGGAGTTTAAAAGGTGGTTTTGTTTTTATTCTCTACGGTTTTACGCTCTACAAGCGGACAAAATACTTTAACATTTTGATATATCAGTCCAATGTTTTGAACCAATTTATTGATCTTTTATGGTGTGTTTAAATGTAAAATGTGAGAATAGATAAAACCTTATTTTGAGTTTCAATTCCTTTTTTTTTTTCAAATTCATAGATATTTCCTTTGGGAAAAAGCTTTGCCATACAAAAATCTGAGGTTGCTAGTTTTTCCAAGGTTTTTAACATGTATTATTGAGATATCAAATTACTACAGAAAACTTGCTTAACTTTTATCCTGAGTTTTTTGTGATCCTCTGAAGAGATTAGTTTGTGTCAGAATAGTCTCAACAGAGGCTCCAGAATTGTGTTAAAGAGCCTTAATACTTAAATCTCTATCTGAGGTCACAAGAAATGTAGAAAATGAGGAGAAAAACAAGTACTCTTGTCGTGTGTCAAAGATTTTTGGTTGGTTCTTCTCTCAGATCAAAGATGAGGCAGGCAAGTCCAAACCAGCTAAACGTACAGCAAGTTTCAATATTCGGCGGCGAACACGCAGCTTAAAAGATAAGCATAAACTCCCAGCCAATCTTCCACCAGTTGACCTTGAAGGTTTTCTTGAAAGGAAACAAGAACTACAAGCAGGTGGCAAAAAGGCTACCATACGCTCCTGGAAGAATTACTATGCAGTACTCTTTGGACAACTCCTTTGTTTCTTTAAGGATCAAGAGGGTAAGAATCTGTATTGTCTTTAGAGAGGATGAAAATAAAAAGATATGGGTTTTGTCTTGACTTATAGAATGTTTTCTTTTAATTTTTTTTAAACGTGAAATGGATATATGATAATATGGTGAAAGAACAGAAACTGATATTTTAGAAAAAAGTGATTGATTGCAGTTTTTGTGCATTTTAAATAGGAGTGGGAGAAGGGGTGAATTGCCTCAAGTGGTATAGCGTTGGTCTCCATACTGATTGGTCAAAAATTGATTTGTCCAATTTTGTCAGTGTCAATATAATAATTATGTCCAACTAAGACAGGAGTCAAGGTATCCCTGCCCTGTCTCGTGTATGGCAGCACATAGAATTGTTAAAAGTCAGTCTGGGGGCTCGTCCAGAGAAAAGCCTATAAAATGCTGACATTGCACGTTAACACAAAACCAACTCAACTCAACTGTGCATTTCAGAAACTTTTTTTTATACATCTATATATTTCAGTGTTCAAGTCTGCTAGAGCCTATAAATTTGTGCTGATAAAAAGATTTCATTCTTTTTCTCTTTAAAGGAAACAGTGCAATCTTGTCTATAAAGAGGATCTGACACTATTGAATCCTACCTGAATGTTCAACTCTGTTAAAGAATAATACAGGGGCTTCTGTATGCAGTGTGTTACTGTTTTCTTAACTGAGTGAAAATATTGATGTGATATCAAAAAGAACCTAATTGGTTGTTTTTTTTTAAGAAATGAATTTTTAGTTGAAATAATAGTCAATTAATTAGTGAAACAAACTCAATGGTTTTCAAGTGTGCAAACAGATTTGATATTCATGCATGGTTGACATTTTATGTTTATTATATCTCACATCAGCTTATGCTGAGGGCCAGGCAGCAATCCCACCAATGAACCTTCACCGCGCTCAGGGAGAGGTTGCCTCTGACTACACAAAAAAGCAACATGTTTTGCGAATGCGCCTGGCAGATGGGGCTGAGTTTCTGCTGGAGTTTCCTACAGACGAAATGATGAACACTTGGAATGCGCGTATGCAGTACCACGCAGGTAAGATATTGTCTCAGACATTGTATATAGTATACTCTATTATAACGCTTGTATTGATATTAAATAGTTTTTCACAAAGCGAGTTAACAAATGCAAGCAATAAAACAATTTTAGACAGAAACGATGCTATTCTATGCTTTAGCACATAAATTGCTCAGGTAACCTTAAGAAGTGACAGAATCTATTTCAACATTTCCATTGCCCTTCTGAATCTGTATAATGTATAAAAGTTTGATATAGTTAATTTGAGGTCATAATATAGTATTTGCCATACTTTATTTGCAAAGAGACGTTTTTTAGAAACAGTCTTTCAAAATTAAGATCAAATATATGGGCTGATGAATGGGTGCTAACTTAAAAGATGGTTGAGAATCGTAGATTAGAAGATGGATGTACTAGGCTGACTATACTATGTGTTTTTGTATTTATTTTTGCTTGTGGGTGGGGGGTGTTAACTAGCAGTTGTGTTATGAAAATATGTTATCCCCAACTTAGTTTCATAACTTTTTCACAAAAAAAGTTAACAGAAATTAAACATTTGCAAAGAGTCTATGTCAGGTGCATACTATCATGACATTTCTCATTAATCTTGTAACCTGGTGCACTCCTTTCTAATACTTTTCTATCTAGCTCTTTCGAATTAATCAAAACTTCACTTATTTATTCCACATATCAGTTGCTCAAGTCTACTTTATATTGATAGTATTTGGTTTTTACCCATAACAATGTACATATCCTTCTCCTAAAAACATTTCAAAACAAAATCATGTAGCACTGCTCTAACAAATAGAGTTTAGTGCTAATGTTATTGTGTGCAGCTGCTGATAAATCTTCCTGCTATATCCACCCAAATGCTGCTTGCTAACCATTTCCTCTGTAATGTTTAAAGGCAACATTTTTATTGCTCAACATATATTTTTTCTTTTCATTTAAAATGATATTCTGAAAAGAAACTTTTATGTGGTTTTGGCACTACTATGTACAGAATGAGCTTAAAATTTCTTCTTTTTTTTTCAACCAGGTTTTAAAAAATTATTTCTTATTTGTTTTGTTGTTGTTGGTTTTTTTTAGTTTTGTTTTTTCCTGTTCATAGGGACATCAATCTACCAACTCATGCGATGCCATTGTCATTAGATGAAGAGCAAATGCAGACTGCTACACACTCACTTTTAACCGTTTTTTTTTATTACCACTTTCCACTTGTGTTTGTGTGTGTGTGTGTGTGTGTGTGTGTGTGTGTTAATCAGAATAACTTAAAAATTGCATTTTTCTCCCATCTCATCTCTTTTAACCCTCAATCTCATTCTCCTGACAGATATTTTGTAATCTCCCTTATTTTTGCATTGTCTCATCATGAGCAAGCCATAATTTAAAAATGTTATTTTCAGACCAGGAATCCATGTTGGAAAATCTGAATCTAGGTCCCAACGACGCTGAAGCTGAATCAGGTGAAAGTTGCAGCACTCTAGTTTGATCTAGTTTGACGGTTTATTTGCCTGATTGCTGCCTGTTTATGTTAGTGTTCAATATATTTTTTTTTTTTTGGAGTAATTATTACTTTGCATAATGCAGACTTATGCCTTTGAGCATCCCGGTTATCTGATAATTGTTGTTTTGTGTTTGAATGTGTTTTCTCATTGTTTTTTTTTTGTTTTTATTCACTTTCTTTTTGTATTCTATGATTTCTCACTTCAGAGGGCTCCAATCATGTTTTTGGAAAATTTGGAATTAAAAAAAAAAAATCAATGTTACACTACAGATTTCATTTAGTGGAATAGAGGAACCCCAAAATATCACGCTCTTGGTAGCTGACTACTCTTTTCATTCACAACAAGTCTGCTGCCATGATAATTATGACATTGTTAAAAAAAAAAATGCAGAATGAAAACTTAGTTTGTTACATGATTTGGCCTCCTTCTACACTGTAATAAATGAATGCATCAACTTTCAATCAGCCGAGGAATCTTTAATATCTCAAATGTTTTTGCAGTCTCTGGCACAGCAATCAGATTCAAGCTAATTTTGACATTCAATAATTTTAGTCTAATGGAGTCTTTGATGGCTTTTTGCCTTTATTACTTTAGACTAGTTTGATTATCTGAATCAAAATAGAATTCGTTTTTTTTTTTTTTTTTTTTTTTTTTTTATTTAGACGAACAACTTCATTAAATGTACACCGATGAAGAAATAATTTTATTGTCGTTGCTCTTGTTGTTTTTTTGTTTGTTTTTTTTTAAATAAAAATAAACTGTCTAATGTCTAGACAGTCTAGTCATATGCGTCTCATTTCATCAGTACAAAAACTAAAATCATGCATTATTGTGGCGCCGAGAGAAGTATTAGTTATTTCATTATGATTAGATTCTTGGGTTTCTCCATGCTTCTGTGTATTGGTATATAATATTCATTTTGACGCAATATCTCCTGATGGAGGTGTGTGAAATAAATAAGCATGATGTCTCTCTGTACTATATCTTATATTTCAATCATTTTCCATTTTTATTTTAATCAGAAATGAATGTTTATTTTTGTTTTAGTCTTTAATAATTAATTCTTATGTCAAGTATACTAGATATATGAAATGCTCTGTTTTTCTCAAAGAACTGTCTCGGCTTTGTCTCACGAAAAGTTAAACTTGATTAGCCAAAGTTTCATAGAAGATACAGGAATAACCCATTTACAAAAAGTTCTGATTTTGAACTCTTTATACATGTATTTGGAAAATATATTCGAAAATAAATAAATGTTTTAGTCTTTAATAATTAATTCTTATGTCAAGTATACTAGATATATGAAATGCTCTGTTTTTCTCAAAGAACTGTCTCGGCTTTGTCTCACGAAAAGTTAAACTTGATTAGCCAAAGTTTCATAGAAGATACAGGAATAACCCATTTACAAAAAGTTCTGATTTTGAACTCTTTATACATGTATTTGGAAAATATATTCGAAAATAAATGCTCTTCTACCATTAAGAAGAATGCTTAACAGTTTAATGTTTACAGCACTTCCTCTTATGTGAAGGGGGGCGCGGTGGTCCAGGGGTAGAACATCGGCTTCCGACGCAAAAGGTCCCGAGTTCGAATCCTGGCTGTTGCGTTCCCTAATGGTTGGGTCGGTGTCAGTATAATCCCCGCCCTGTCTCGTGTAAGGCAGCACATGAAATTGTCAGACGTCCGTCTTGGTGCCCGTCCACAATATAGCCTATATAGTGCTGCTGTTGTACGTTAAACCAACCCAACCCAACACTCTGAAAATGGCATTCCTTTGAAAATCAGGTTTCTAAACCAAAAGTAACTTCATTTGATATGATGCATTAGAAAAGAAAAAAAAAGATGTGTCATGTAATTCACACCAGAGTGGATTATAGAACAATATTTTTAGTTTTATGAGTCAATTATGTGATATGTTCTTTGCTGTTAATACATTTTGAAATGCAACATTAATTATACTGACATACCCTTTGTAAGCAAAAACACAAATAAAAAAAAAGAATACATTTTTTTGCTTACGTTTTCCTCTTTCATTGAAATGTTCAGTGCTAGGTGCAATATCCTTGTATGCATTATTTGTATGATTTTATTCTCGAACTTTTTGTCTGAACTTATGAGTCCATTTATAGGTCTATGACAACATCAGACTTAGGAAATCACCAAATTATTATGTCAAGGTCATAAGATCCTCTTATATCTATTAATCCCTTAAAATCAAAACATAAATTTAAAAGTTTTTGATTGATAAAAAGAGCCTAGACTTTCCAATGGTTTCACATTTAGCTTCATAGGATATTTGTGGGTGGGCAGAAAGAGAGGGGGGTGGAAGTAGGGAGAATAGTTCTTCTTAAAATTTTCTCCAGGGATGGATCATGGAGAGATTTTTTAATGGAAAAAATGGAGAACAAGATGAAAGAATAAGTTGGACATAAAAAGGAAAAAAATAATATTTTACCATACATGTAATTAGTTTGACTCTTCGTGGTTAAAGAAAGGAACATGGCTATATATTTTTAATTACTTTCATGTCAAATAACTTTAAACTTATCACAGAAGTTATGCAATTGTTATAATTACAGAGTTGTATAGAAAATATACACATTTTTATTTGAACAGTTTTTGCATGGAAACAATTCAGCTGAGTGATAGTCAGTTGCAATTATGTGCAATTTGCCCTTAAATTCCATTGCATTTACATAAGCAGTTTACAGGAGAGCAGTTAATGAAAGCCCCATCAACAAAACAGCACATAAAGTACTAGGTGGCTGATTATAAGCTTATAAAAGGTTGGTAGTTAATTAGTCTTGGCACGACAGCGTGGAGTTCTTTTTTCTTTCTTTCGAATCTTTTTTTTAATATTTAACCTTTTTGCTCTTGCACTACTTTGAGAGGAAATTTGGTACCTTAAACATTTGTTAAACATTTTTTTTCTTTAATATGCCCCATCCAAATGTTTGCATAGGGGTTCTTTTTCATTTTCTTTTAGCCATTCTGAGTTACTGGTACATGTAATTATGTAATTATACTCCCTAAATTTTCTTATCTCTTTTCTTTTGTATGCCCCTTATTTTAATCTTTATGGGAATAGATTGTGATAAATCAAAGTGTATGGGGGTTCCCTTCCCAAGTTTTCTATGATGTTTCTGTCTCTGTGTCTGTCTGTCTGTCTGTCTGTCTGTCTCTCTCTCTCTCTCTCTCTCTCTCTCTCTCTCTCTCTCTCTCTCTCTCTCTCTCTCTCTCTCTCTCTCTCTCTCTCTCTCTCTCTCTCTCTCTCTCTCTCTCTCTCTCTCTCTCTCTCTCTCTCTCTCTCTCTCTCTCTCTCCCTCTCCCCCTTTCCCCTCTCTCCCTCTTTCCCCTCTCTCCCTCTCTTCCTCTCCTCTTCTTTTCTCTCCCACATCCCTGTCCGTCTCTCTCTCTCATACATGTACACATTTCATTTTATAGATCTCTTTCACCCCTATCGTTTTTTTGTTTCTTGTTTTGTTTTTGGGGTTTTTTTGTTTGTTTTTTTTCGGGGGGGGGCTTCTCTAAAGACCTGATATCTATGTTAAAATGTTATTACTTTGTGGATTTATAATTAATCATTAAATATTTTTCAAACTAATGTCCAAAATGTTGTATATGTATTGCTTCGATTAGATTTTGTTGTTGCCTTTCTGGTTTAAAGCTGTTTTGATTTTTCTAAATTTTTTCTTTTGTTTTTCCTTTTTTTGGCTGATATGATAAGATTTTTATAAGCTTTTTGTATAAGACCACTGACGTACTTGTTTAGGACTGCACTATAAATTTCTTTTTGTTTTTTAATTTAATTTTGTAACAGATTCATGAAAATGGGATAATAATTTTAGAAATAATAAAAAAAAAAAGATCTGCATTGCACATCATATAAAAAGAATTCTTTATCCCAACACAATTTTTAATTCAATATATCTGAAATATTCAAAAAAGAATCTTTTTCATAATTATCATTGCTCACAACACTTAAATATGTATGCATGTGCACTCTTCTTTTCACTAAAAGTTACTGAATAATGTGCACTGGCCATTGAACGATTCAAAACACACAATCTCACTGTTCTGTATAATTTATGCACATACTCGATAGACTAATTACTTTTTAAAACTTTGCTGTTCCTTTTCTACAAATTATATTCTATATCAAAGCTTTTGCTTTAGTTGTTGCAAAAAATAAATTCCTGTCTATGATATGAAATAAACTAATTTTTTTTTAATCTGTAACTTTTAATCTTTTGTTTTCCTGATAAAAAAATATTCGCGTTTCTGGTAGTTCTTATTTCCATTAACAATTACTGCCAATGCTTCTCTTTAACTAAAATGATTAATGTTATTGCACTTTATGGTTAAAAAAAAATACATGTAATAGCATGCAAAATGAATGACAATGTTTGTTGTTTTAAAGATTTTTCAATGATCACATTATGCCATTATTTTTATCTAGTTGCACTAAAACTTTAGTTACAAATTAGTTCGCTTTACTATGGTGCACTACAATCTTTTTTGCTTTTATTGTCCACTATACACAGTTTAGTTTACCTTTCTTAAGTTCAACGCAGTTTGAAGTTTGCCTCGATCCCCCTCTCCCCCCTTCTCCCGTACTGTAATTTATAAATTTTTGGTTAACTGAATACAAACACAATTAGTTATAGCTTATAGCTTTTCTTTGAAAAAAAAAAATTGAGTGCTTTAACCCTTCCTTTTTAAAAAAAATTAATCTTCATCTTTTAAATTAAAGAAAAAATAATTGTAAATCTGTTGAGTATTATTATTATTATTATTATTATTATTATTATTATTATTATTATTATTATTATTATTATTATTATTAAATTATTATTATCATTATTATTATTATTATTATTATTATTATTATTATTATTATTATTATTATTATTATTATTATTCGTATAGAAAAGGAGTCTTTATACTTTGAATTGTATTTTTTTTTATCTATACACATTAAAAATTATATTTCATGAAAAGCAAATCCATAGTTTTGTTACATGTGCTTCCTAAGCCAGGTGGTAGAGCAATTATGTTTTGAATTTATATCTCGCATTTTAGATAGGCTGTTTCAGACTTTTTTTTACAGCATTGAAAGTTCTTTAGACATAATTTTAGCTTAAGACCTTATTACAATATTACATTCAGAGTTTTTTACAACTCAAACAAAAGGACTGTGGTGGTAAGTAAGGGGATGGAGGCTTCAAATTAATAAAGCACAGTTTCATTCACCAGGAACATCATTCAAATAAATGTAGATTATCCTTGTCAGGGATGCTTTACATGTCTTTTTCTTTTTACCAGTTGAAAATTTCAAAGCTACAGAAACCAATTTTGTAGATTAAAACCCCCATTTCTTTGTGACAAAGCTTTTTTGTATTTTGTAACTTTTTTTTTTTTGGATAAATTTTTCTTTTAAGTAATAGATCTAACATGAGATATTTTATAGTTGTAAATTTTTCTGTTGTATGTTTGCAATTCATTTCATAGGACATTATCTGAGTTTATAAGAAATAAGTTTTCAGTAAATAGTTGGGACGTTGTATCATAATGAAAAGAAGAAAATAGCTACATTTTCAAAATTTTTAAAATAGATGTATACTTTTTTTAAAGTAAAACCTGAAAGAAAGCATTAATTTTGCTCATTATCAATAAGTTTTTTATAACAAGTAAACCTGAGCTCAACTTAAAAAGAATGCAGGTCTTTAAATTTGTTGAACAATATCCTGTAGCTTGCTTTGGTTTAATTCTTAGAACTCCTCATTATCCTCAAATTAACCAACTCAACATAATCAGCTAAACCCTTCCCTCTGTATTCAACCATTATATACATTCTAAAAAGATTCTGTAGTCCTATTAATGTATTTTGAAATTATAAAATGTATGCATAGCCCTAGAGTAAAAGCATTAAACAAAATTTGCTTCAAATGTTTTATTGTGCTATAATTTTTTTTTTTATTATATATCAAGAATGTTATACAAACAACTTTCTAATTGTATCTCTACGACCCACCCCTCTTTTTTTCCCCATCACTGTGATTGGTTTTCAGACCAGCCTCCCACAGTTTTGACAACTTGGTCTATGTCTCCGGACCATGAGGGGCGTGACATGAGTCCACCATTGGCTACATCTCCTGAGCGTAGACCATCTCCACTCGCATCTCCTCCACATGTGTCACACCAGTCTCCTGTGCCACAACCACATCCTCGCAGGGAATTTCAGACAGAACTGGCATTAGGTGTTTCTGAGAAATCGCCACAGCTTCCACGAACTCCCAATATCCCATCTAACATATCAGGTACTAATTTTGCACTGTCAAATCTTATACCTTATGCTTTGCATTTCAACACTCTTAACCTTTTGCGCCTTTACAACGGGTATACTAGTCTAGGTGTTATTTTTAGCCAAATCGTAAGACCAGTTCACTGGATACCCCTTGGAAAGTCCTCCAAATAATGGTTTTAAAAAATACGAAAAGGGTTTACCTACATAAAGGTTTCCACTTCCCTTAGCCTTCAAAAAATGTCTGCGCCCAGTGCTTTTTTTTTTTTTTTATCTTTTGAGTCCATTTTGTACACACACACAAAAACATGAAGCAATCTTAGCCCCAACAAGGAATTAGCTCTAGCAAACAAGCTAGGTTTACTGCAAAACGTGTGATGGATGATTTTGATGAATTCTCAGAATTAGACGTAGATTTGAGTGATCCATACCCAAAATGTGATTTAGAGTCTGTTGATGAATTTTCTAGATCTAATGATTTTAAATATAGCACTGTCCCTGAAGAAAACTACGATTGAAAATGGCAAAAGTTGCAGCCGAAAATGGCGAAAGTTGCTTAAAGTTGCAGCATAATTGTAGCCTTGAAGATGAAATAAAACAGAGAAATTTGATCCAAATTAACTATTTTAAAGAGTATTTGCTAAAAAAAATGCATTTTGTTGTGCGACAAGCACAAATGAACATCATTTTAATCAGCATAATGTCTGCTTATTTCTTAGATACCTCTAAAATAAACATAACTGGTGAAACATAATTAATCAAGCAAAGAAGTTGTGCCCAGCAAACTTATTGTAATACAGAAACAAAAGACTCTGTGTCTCCATAACGTGTCTGTGCTGAGGCTTCTTCTGTCGCATTTTGGTCAGTGGTTTGCCAGCGAAGAGTTACTTATTACTGAACCTCATTAACCCTTCTTGATTATTCTTGCTGTAAGTAGCAATCTTGAAGTTGTTTTCTATGTGGAATAGAGCCACCATTTTGCAAAAAATTCCACACAGCTGGGTGGTCAGTCTTTGGAATATATTACACGCACAATTCATTGCAGGCTGAAGGGTAAATAACAGAGTTCTGACTAAAATAGTCAAAATGTATTATTCAATATGATTTTCAAGGAAATGTTAAGCCTAACCTGGACCTAGTCCTGATGAGGAAAGGGGGCATTTCTTAGGAGATGGAAATAATTTAAGTCTGGTCTAGATCTAGTTCTTGATCCAAATAATGTCATATATTTTTTTTGTTTATGTTGTCAAACAAATAAGTAATCTTCAAACAAAACGAAACTGCCCACACTGTCTTCTTTGACAGACACCTTATCGGACCAAAACATGAACCCAGATAGATTGATATATTTTTATGCTATGGAACTCTGGGCTTAAAGGGTTAAATGATGTTTTATTAGCCTACTTGAAATGTGGGGGCGGGGAGGCTATGTAAGATACTGCAGGCATAGTTTAATGTGCTTCATTTTGTTTTACTTTTCTCTTGTCATATTAGAAGATAGTTTATGCTTAAAAAATTGTAAAAATTTTTTCATTTTTTTTTATCCAAGTATTAAAATGACTCTGTACTTTGCATGTAGATATTTTGCATTATTTTCAAAATGTTGAATATATGCCTGGAAAGTTACAATAACACAACAGATTTGGTGTTTTTAGAAGCGCTCATGTATCATATGTGTTTTGCTTTTAACTCACTTTTAACTTATAAAGTTTTTTGGAAACTGAAGATAATCTCATCATGATCTTGTATTTGATTTTTTTTTATATTAGAAGTGTCATATTTTTACTTGCTTTGTTTTGTTTTTTTTCAGAGGAAGATTATCATCAACCTTTGGGTGATGGAAATTTGGAACAGGAGAAAGGTATGGATTCTAAATTCAGAACTACCAAATGGTGCCCGGACCAAAATAATTGTTCTCACAAATGTTTTTTTTTTAATTAAATTGTGCGAAAATTCGGTGGCCTATCTGAAACTAGATTCGTTTTATTCTCATTAAATTTAACTCTTTTTAAAACATTTCTCAATAGAATTTTTTATTTGCAAAAATAGATGTCCGAAATTTACCATTTTAATAATTTTCAGAGGTTTTACGCTGTCAAACTAAAAAGAGGCGGAAAAGAAATGCTAGAAACTAAGATTCCTTTTTATTTCAAACTTCATATTATGTATTGAGTTTGTATGGCTGGATAAACTCCTTAGATAATTTTTGTTGGTTTATATTATGCCCTCGCTGAATTCAATGTTGTTTTTATATCTTCGTTTTTTCTCCTCCAGAAATATCTTTTGATGAGGATATTCAGGTAGGTGTTAATAATCGGATTGATTTAATACCAGCACCCTACCAACTTAGCAACAAAAAAGCTACATAAGCTGTTTGTTTTTCCTAATTTAAACACTTTCTTTCTTGTCACTTTTTCTATCACAGATATTCGTTGTTGTTTTGTTTTTTTTTGGGGGGGGGGTTGTTTTGTTTTGTTTTTTGTTTTTAAACTTGATATCACAGGAATGCTACAATTATGAAGTTCACAGACATAATCTGTAAATCGTATCTTCAAAATTTTATACCATCTCCATAGTGCCAAAGGTTTTGTCAAAATTTCTAAGTTAAAGAATACTTGACATGCAATAAAAAATAAGTGTTACAACTTGAACCCTTAAAAGGCTTTTAAAGTTATAGTACTATAAAACTCGTTTGATTTTTGTATTATCTTTTCAGATGCGAAAACCTGCAGACCTTCAAGATGATCGCTCAGAAAAGCGCAAAAGTCATAGCATGTTTGGCTTCCTCAAGAAGAAAAAAGAGAAAGACACTAAGGAAGGCAAGGAGAGAGATCCAAGAGATTTAAAAGATAGAAGTTCACAAAGAGAATATAGAAGAGACTCTTGGAAAGAACGTTCAACACAGGTTTAACCTTGGTAAAGGAAATACATGTATCTTTAGGATTTACTGTTGCTAATTGAATGTACGTTCTCAAATTATCTCTCTCAAAGTCTGGAAAGATTGATAGCAGAAGGCAGGTTTTTTCCTTAAAAATGTATACTTTGCATTTTTTAAATTTCTAGAGATGTGCATTAAAGCAGATGTACAAGGTTTGCTACTACAGGAATGTGGGATGTCGATATTGGGCTTTAAATGTGTCACATTTGTGTTGTTTAATATTTTGTCGAAATTGTTACTGTACAATGACCACAAAAGATTGATTTTAAAAAAAGTGAATGGAACTAATCTATTTCTTTTGTAATCGAAAAAGGCAATAGAGGGTACATAACAAGTTTGCAAAAGCAGAGATCTTGTTTGGTATAAAACAAGATCCTTTCAGTGGTTTCAAGATATGAAATATTTTATCTCCGTATAATTTTTGAAGAATATGATATAGTATGATCTTGTTATGTTGTAACAGATAGAAAATATTTTATAATGTTCAGATCATATCAAAATTTAACACATTTATATTATCTTATATTGTATCGAAATATTTTGAATCTGTATGTCTATAAATTCCTAACAAACATATCCATTATGAAAATCACATGTAATTATTAATTCAAGAGGCCTTAACAAATTCTTCAAGTAGTCATGTTTTGGTTTTTACATAATCCTTTAATTATATGATGAAGTATTTTCTACTAGGGCTGCCAAAACTTTGCATGCTTCGCAAATCACAATACATAAATACATTGTATCTTCTACTTACTGCATTCCCCTTATCATTCCATGACAAATTTGAGTAGCATTAAGGTATCTTTATAAAAGTTCATACCATCTTTCCTCACGGCAGTTAAGGCGCGGCTCTTTAGTTTGCAAGCTTGTATCGCGTTCCCGCAGGTAACCTGATCGGGTCATAATTCCACCACCGGGCTGAAGGGGAATCCCCTTTTGAGCTGTGCGCTAGAATGTTACCTAATTTTATAATTAAAAGGGAATTTTTTTTCGTGGCTAAAAACAAACAGAAACTCAATGATAGCAGTCGATATGGATCTGGACAACTTAGAAGCAACCACTCAAACAAAAATGGGACCTCTACTTACTTAAATATCGGAGATATAGACCAATAAAACGAGCACCTTAATTTGACATCATTGATTTCAATACTGAGTGATACATTTTAACGACATGAAACACATAGAACTGATCACTACTTCAGAATAAAAATAAGTGCAACTTGTAAAGTTAGTTTTAAATTGTAGTCTCACCTTGCGACGATAACGGTCAGTCATTAGTTTTCAAGCCATTGGCGTTTATAATCCAGGTATTATAATCCATTCAGGGCTGGATAAGTTTGCTGCGATGGCAAGGCAATTAATGAAGATGAGTCTCCCAGATAAAGTACTTTGAATCATTTCTGTCTATGTGTGTCAGTAGGCCAAGTGAATTAATATCAACTGCAAATGCTAAGTCAGTAAGATGGTTGGTATACCAGTAATGCACATGTTCCAAGTATGTCAATTTTCTTTGTCTCTGTGAATAACTATGTGGTTAGTCCTTTGTTTGTTTGGTCTTGCACTTTTTTATGGGCGGGACATGAGTTAAAAACTCAAAAGATGTTTGAAACTGTTGGAAAGTAGAATTATTTTTTGGTGTGAAAAAATAAACCAAAGCCATATCTCTAAAATGTGTTGTTTGGGTATAATTTTTTCCCCTAAAGTGTTCTCTAAATAATATCATAAACTTAGTGATAAATATTTTAATATGTGGAATAGATTCTGGTGCTAATGTTGTCATTTGTCTTTTACTATTGCAGTTCTATGTTTAGGAATCCACGTAGCCTGAAGAAGTTTAAAAAGAAGGGAATTTTTTTTAGAAATCATATAAAATCACTTATACACTGATCCCATTTCAAACTTTCACAAAAGATTTATATTTATTTGCTTTAACTGGGGATGTGTTTTTCTAAATAAAATATTGATTGGGTTGTGATATTTAAATTACTCAAATTAAAAGAATATAAAACTTCCTATTGTTAACACAACACAACATATTTATCCGTTTGTAATAATAGAAGTAATAAAGCTATTGAGAAACAAAGATGTGAATCTTATTGCCAAGGTTTAGGACTTTAAAATGAATCCAAGAATCATGCATTTCATCTTAGCAAAAATAGGGTAAATGGGGTGAAAAAAATATGTGAAAAACGGAAATATTGGGTGTCTGACTCTATGCACAGGCACATTTCACAGACAGCGTGCTGGGGTCAGGCTTGACAGGTGATTGATTGTCGATCCGCCCACTGGCTGGCGGGTGCCTAGGGCTAGTTCTGGGAGCAAACTAAAGGGCCACAATTGCCGTGTTTTAAACCACCTTCTCCTGTAATATATATACACACACAAATGTATCCCCATTGTGCAAGATTTTAGAGTCCACCATATAATTCACGAAAATAGCACTTGATTTGTTGTTATGTATGCTCTGCATTACAAAGTTACTTAAAGGACAATGTTCATTTTACTACTATCTAAAGCAAAGTCATACCTTAATAATGGTGCCTTGTTAAAATCAGTGACATAGCATGGGTGTTGTTTTAGAACAAGGATTTAAATGCTAAAAACTGTAGCATGAACCTGTGGCTCCTATATTCTCTTTTTTCAAAATAATATGTTCAAAACAAGATTGGAAATAGACCAAACTACAGTCCTAACTTTTTCCACATGGCGACTGTAGATTTTTTCTTAACATAAGGAGTTTTAGCATTACATGTATATAGAAATAATTCTGATTTGTATGTGAAAGTTCTTTGCATAATATTGGACTTTTTAGATGGGTATCTAATTTTTTTTGGTTAGAATGGCATTTATTTGATTTGTAGTGATTGACGAAAAAGTAAAGAATATTTTTGTGTCAGCAGTTGCAGTATCCTTTTTTGAAGTAGTTGATATTGACCTCTCCTCATTCAAGAAAAATATCACTCTATTGAAATTGAATCAACGAAATATTGATTTGTAGTTTTATGTAATATTTTCATCAATCATCCTCTAACAGCCTTTACATACATGGTGTATATTAAAATGCAAGCTATTTTATATGTTATTTCAAAAAATGTATGTAAGTATATTCCATATATAGTATAGGTGTAGAAATAATTTTGTCTGCCTTATGTGACATTAGAGATATTATTCAGGATTTGCTACTGCTGCTATAGCCATTCTGTTACTATATTCATCAACACATATTCAGTGTACACATATAACGTTAAATACTGTCAGTTATTCCTTTTTTAGAGTATCATGCTGCACTGAGAATCTGTCTAAGTGAAAATTTGTCTCATATTTGTATTGTTTATAATTTTGAAAAATAATTATTAGTAATGTATGACGTTTTGGAACATCCCTAAGGATATCATTTAATAAAATAATTATATATAATAACATATATACTTGGTCTGGGTTACTTTCTTTCATCAGTATTATAATCATGTAATGCCGTGCCGGTTGGCGTTGGCGACCATGTTCCTTCACATCTGTCTGTTCTCGTATTTCACAATCATATCGATCCCTTTGCTTCCACTGATACCTCTTCTTAGCCCCTCCCAGATCTCTCTCTCTCTCTCTCTCTCTCTCTCTCTCTCTCTCTCTCTCTCTCTCTCTCTCTCTCTCTCTCTCTCTCTCTCTCTCTCTCTCTCTCTTTCCGTTCATTTTACCGTTCTGCATGTGATGAGATACTAAAAAAGTATTCTTTTAGAGAAAACTAAAAGTGCATCTGTAGTGTATCAGTGTTATAATGAAAACAGTGAATACAATGTGTAATCCTAGTCAGTTTTACGTCTCAAAGATCTGAAGAATCAGGAGACGGGGCCTCAACACATATTTCAAACAACACACCTTATGTTTGTCATTCAAGACTACTACCAACAGGACTGCAGGTGTATAAAAGTACTAGACAACGACTCATATGACACCACGCACCAACAGCTGAGATTCAACACACAAAAAAGCAGATTGGGATAAGTTCCAACAATTACAAATTACAGAAGAGAAAAGTTTCGACAATATAGACCAACAATGCGGAGACCTAACTCTCTCTTTCCGTTCATTTTACCGGCTGCAATTACATGTTTTGAACTGTGTCTGTGCATGACATGGTCAACAAACTTTGCTTGTTGTGTCCTGATTTCATTGAGGAGGTTTAATCCGGTGCCTGCGTCTCTTAATACACTTTCGTTTATTTTTTTCGTTGTCCAAGAGACTTTGAGCATTATTCGGAAGAACCACATCTCAGTTGCTGTGATACCTGTCTCCAGCTGTTTGTTTAATATCCAAGTTTCGCTTCGGTACATAAAGACTGGGTTTATATAGCACCTTAGCACTCGTTGTCTCATCGTAAGGGCTAATTTTCTATTGGTAAGATTATGTTTCATTTCCTGAAAGGTTTGTTTGGCTTTTCCTATTCTTGTCTTTGTTTAGGTTTTGCATTTACTGTTTCCTGTTATCACCACCTCTAACTATTTGAACTTTTACATCTGGCTTAACTAAAGTCCCTACTTTTAATTTGCCTCTGGGAAGAACTTTATCCCATTGTCTCTGTCTTCTTTTCGTTTACGCTCAAGTCCCATCTCCTCGCTTTCTTACATGATGGTATTCAAATAAAGCCTGCAGATCGTTTTAATTCTCTGCTATGAGTAGAGTGTCGTCAGCGTAACTGATGTTGATGATAAGGACCTCCCACTTGTAATCCTGATTTATTTCTAATTGATTGCACACATGTAATGCATTCACTGTATATGGAGAAGACATCTGGTGGTAGTATACTTTTTGTTTCATTGCTTTACTTTTAGACAATTGTTTACTATAATATATAAATAATTTTTTACTGATAGTTATAGTTCATGTATGCTGCTCCCAAAGGTTTTGGTTGTGATTGTAGCAGAATAAATATAATTTACAGTTGCAAAATAGGGATTGGTAGAAGTCCGGAAAAAACTAGTAGATGTAGATGCTGTAGCAAGGCAGCAGAAGTAGATATAGCAGCAGCAGCATTACTAACTTTTCATAGTAGTTGTAGTATTAATACAGTTGTGTAGTATTTAGAGTTCCCACAGTGTTGGCATTATTGAGAGAAGAGGTGGTACTGATCGAACTAATAAAGGGGCTATGGGTTGTATTTGTTTTTAAATCGATGCTTGCTTTAAGTTTTGTATTAATACAAATAGGCATCTTAATGCATCGTTCTGCATGTGATGAGATACTAAAAAGTATTCTTTTAGAGAAAACTAAAAGTGCATCTGTAGTGTATCAGTCTCATAATGAAAACAGTGACTACAATGTGTAATCCTAGTCAGTTTTACGTCTCAAAGATCTGAAGAATCAGGAGACGGGGCGCCAACACATATTTCAAACAACACACCTTATGTTTGTCATTCAAGACTACTACCAACAGGACTGCAGGTGTATAAAAGTCCTAGACAACGACTCATATGACACCACGCACCAACAGCTGAGATTCAACACAAAAAAAGCAGATTGGGATAAGTTCCAACAATTACAAATTACAGAAGAGAAAAGTTTCGACAATATAGACCAACAATGCGGAGACCTATTATTGGAAATAAGAAATGCAGCCTTTCAATTAATTCCAAACAATTAAAAAAAAAACATAAACCCAAAGTCAAGGAAAAACACTAATCCCACGTAGGAACAAAGCCAACCAAAAATACTGGTGGAACGAAAAATGTGCAAACGCAGTAAACAAAAGACAGGCAGCTCTAAAAAAAAAAAACTTGACACACAATAAAACAGAAGAGAATCAAAGCGCAACAAAACCTCAGCAATACATGTAACAGGAAAAAGAAAAAAAAACATGGAGAGAATTCACCAAACAAATAGAAATAGACTAAGTGAAAACAAGCCTGAAATCAAATAAACAGCATTAGGGAGAATTTTTAAAAAGACTAACAAACAACTCACCACTTGAGAATAAGATAACCAAAGAAATAGCAGTCGTCCATGGGGGAAAAGCAGAAATATTAGCCAAACAGTTTGAATTCATAATTATCCAATGAAGAAAATCCAGACCCAGAATTTAGAAAATGTAAGGAAGAAAACGGTGCAGAAAACGGGTACCTCCATATTAAACCAACCCATCAGAACATAACGAAAAATACAACCTACCCATCACTATAAAAAAAAAAAAAAAAAAAAAAAAAAAAAAAAAAAAAAAGCAAAACTGTTCTGCGAGAAGATGTGTTAACTTACGAGATTATCAACCACTGCCCACACAAAACCAAAAAAAAAAATCTTAAATCTATTTAGTGTGATCTGGGAAAGCGGACACATCCCAAAACAGTGCAAACATGCCACCATCATCCCTATACAGAAACTCTAATGAAGTAAAAACCATAATAAACCAGTACAAAAATATAAAGGGGCAAGACATATGAACCAACCACTCCAAAGGAAGATTCTTCCACGCTATCGCCCTACAGGTATGGAAAATGTACTCTACTTTAATACCACAAACAATGAAATCAATAGAGTCAGACTTGGAGCCCCAACCCTTAAGATTATCAGAAAATGTGAATATTGTGGCGCACCACACCATATACGATGCACATATCATAGAAACATCCCACCCACACCCCAACAAGAGACACGCTTAAGAGTAAATGCACAAAAGAAAACATCAAATTTACAACAGAAGAAGTACTTAAACCAAGAAGCTCATCCGCGATAAACAACATGGTTAAAAAACCACGAAGATGCCTGAAAAGCACCCATCTAAACATCAACCCAGACAAACCCAATAACCTCTTAACCCGCGGACACTCCCCTCCTTTCCCTATCTCCCAAATAGGAAAAAATGAATTAACAAAATACGAAGAAATGACGACTGGAAAGTCGGTGGTCAAACCTTGTCCTATGCAAAACAAGATACCCCCCTAAGACAGAAGCGCCCCAACTGGAGGGAGGCAGTGGACCCAACAGAATGAAGCCATGCACCCTGGCTACTCACTCCCATAGCCATCCTTTCAACCAAAGAGAAGGGTTAGAATATAATTATGTGTAAAAATGAGACAGTTGGGAAGAACCAGTTTCAGGATTTTACCTTTCTTTTTTGGTACACATAAAGTATTCACAGAAATGTACATAGCTGGCAACAATCTCACACAACTCATTCAGATCAACACACGACTCTGTAAATGCATCCCAGTCCATACATTCCAAACACACGTTCAATATTTCCACACTGTCGCTTTTATGAATATTGACAATTTTCTTAACAGGTTTAAATTTCTTTAAAACAGGCTTATATTAATTGGGCAACAGAAGTGCCATGTTGTGGTCGGAACGGCCCAGCGCCGGCAGGGAAATGCACTTGTAAGCCCCTGGGGCGTTACGGTAGACGACATCTATTGTTTTGTCGTTCTTTGGTACATCGACGCACTAATGAGGAGAGGTCGCAATGATTAAAGTTGCTTGTGACGTAATGACTTCAGCCCTTTTTTGCGTTGGCTTTGGGATGAATATATATGACGTTCATTGTTATTTTGGGGAACTGTCTTGGCAAGCAGTAAGGGCGCAAAATAACTGATAGTATTCTTATCTACATCGGAGGCCGACGCTTAAATCTTAAACCCCAGCGCCGTAAAGCCCCTTCCCCCTCCCCTGCCTAATTCTTGTGTACTGGTGGTTGAATAAATTGTGTACTCGTGATATTAGATTAACATTTAAATAGCGAACAAATTATCCCCGTGAAGGAATTTAATATATACATTTCAGAAAAGTTTTTGGCGACCAGACAAGGATATGGGAAACACTACTTTTAACTTAATTAAGGAGGACCAAATAATACGATTGGCTTTGGGGAGGAAAACTACAATAGCGAGATTCTGAAAACGCCGATGCAAGGAGTATCTGCAGCTAACATCAGTTGACGAGAGAATGACAAATGTGTTATGATTATTTTAAATTTTTTTAAGGTTCTTCGTAAGGTCTACCTTTAGAAATTAGACTTGATCTTTTTTCTTAATTTTGTGTTTGCAACATTGGTCTGTAAATAGTAGATTCTAAAAAAAATTGATGCCACTAAAATCAGCTTGACTATGAAAATGTCATCTCTCAACCCATGCTTATCAAAAGTTATGTAATTAGTTAAAGATAAGACCGCGTATGTCTTGTAATAGTGGTTTTAATCACTGCATTGATCGTGATCTTGTCGAAGAAAGTTTCAAAAGTTTTTATTATTTTTCTTAGTTCTCCAGTTAAGTCAATATAGATTCGTTTGGTAGAATAAAAGGTACAAAACCGTTACAACTAGAATGAAAAATCTAGTTTAGACATGACAAGGCCGGTAAAAAGTGTCATTTCGGCGAATTGAAGCATTATATACTTTTTACTCTTTAATATTAGTTTTAACTTTGAATAAGCATACATTTTATATTGTGCTATATAAATATCACACTTTATATTAATTTTTTTTTAAATTAGCGTTTGTTTTTATTGGGGGTGTGTTTTGTTTGTTTTGTTTCTTTGTTTTGTTTTATTTTTTTGTATTTTTGTTGTTGGTGTTTTTCAATTTTTCATTGTTTGTTTCTTTTGTTGGTTTTTTATTATTAATAGATCTAGTTGTGTACTATTTAAAAACAATAATTATATTATATGAGTCGTTGTGTTACAAATCGCTAGATTAAAGCGTTTTATTTCACTAGCTGACATTAAAGCCTAAGAGCGCAGTGTATTTTGATCAAGCTTTGCTGTTGAAAATAACATAGGAAATAATAATTATGCTGGTTATAAAATAAAATCATTGATCTGAAATATGTATTATCTATGTTAAGCTCTTGTATATTTGAATGCATATTTAGGTGTACGCAAAGTCTTCCTGAAATATACACAAAATTGATCGTGTTCATTGACTTTGCACAGTAATTTCATGTAGTATAGATAATCTCTTTTCTGGTTTCCAAATTCTTGAACGTCGAGGTTCTGGGATACCCATAGTTGATGCTTTTTACTGGTCTATTATAATATCTTTGTCCTTCTTCAGATGATATCTTTAAATTGTATCCAAGCTCTATTTATGATGGTCAATCTACACTGTAGCTTATATGTACTGGCATAAAAAACACACCAAAAGAATTTTTGAAATATAATATGTATATATTATTTTCTTCCTCCAAAATGTCGGTAGTAGTGCCCTTGCATTGGCTCCTATATGCAAAAACTGACAAAGACAGACTCGGCAAAATGTGTTTACAGCCGAGGTCAAGTTTGAAAGAACAAGGCATCACAATGTGCCATCAGCTTCGGTGTTTGGACATGTTCAGTCAGCTGTTGTTTACCTGTTTATTATTAATTCAGTGTCATTTTAGTAATGCCAACGGTAAGGCAAAAGTTAACTTATTCGAGTTTCTTTAAGGAATTGTTTGTTCACATTGATATATCAGTGGTAGTATCATTGTTAATCGAATTAAGTACATACCCAACATGAATCGAACACGAAGAAAAAAAATTCACAAATGCTATCTTACAGGAAATATGTTAATAGAACTTCTCTCTCTCTCTCTCTCTCTCTCTCTCTCTCTCTCTCTCTCTCTCTCTCTCTCTCTCTCTCTCTCTCTCTCTCTCTAT
>RQTK01000255.1:305367-431357 GCA_003991915.1 Elysia chlorotica
GCAGTAGCAGCAGAGTAACAGCAGCAGCAGTAGTAGGGCGGTGCTCTTCCCCCTTATCCTCCTCACCCTACTCCTCGCCATCATTCTGATCATCCTCTTCATTAACCTCCTACGCCTTGGTTTTCAACATTTTTAACAATTGATATGTTAATGGAAAAAAATTATATCATACTTTTTCCCAAGCGCAAGGTGCAAAAAAATGCTTTTCGTGTCAACTGGCTATCAACATATCAGAATGTACAACCAACCCCATTTCGTGTCTCACTTCACAAGTAAGTCCTTTTATGAAGAGCTTGTTGTTTTAACGGCAGTTCTTGTAGTTGATAAGTAAATCTAAAACGATTAAAACTTCCTTTTTTTTACCCACAGCTAAATTTTTAGGATATTTTTTTAATTGTCATCATTTATTTTCTTTCTTATTGCCATGATTTAAGTTTAAGATAAACGCTACAATTAATATTCGCCGTAGTGAAGCTCTTTTTGGACTTTTGAGACGTTTTTTTGGATAGATCTTATCTCTTTCAAAGCACACTCTTTTTAAGCGCTGTTAAAATTTATTGTGCACATCGGTTGAATGAATCAACTGTCCATGCCCCGAGAAGCTAAAGCTGATATTATAAGCTTTACTATTCTAATTGCTCAAAGTAATATAACCAATTTTACAACCCCTTGATTATTATTTTCTTAGTGAGCCTAGACATAGTAGACTTTGTTCAGAGTTGCTTAGGTAACACCCTTGTCCACACCCAAAGAGCGCAATTTATGATTCAATCAATTCAGTGCTTTTCGAATGAGCTGTTGACCCATTGTGAATGAGGTGGAAAATGTTTGTTAATTGTGACGTCTTTTTTTTTTAATTAATAAATTACCTCTTTCTCGTTTTCTATTACCATTGATAGCATTGGAATTTTGAAGTTTATTTTGTTAATTGCATAAATTGTTTCACTTTAAAAAAATGTTAATGAATCAGTTACTCTACATTCAATAGTAAGTGGATGATTTTTAAATTGTTCCAACACAGTTACATAAGTACTTTGAATCTTGGGATAAATATGATTTTAGTAAATTTTTCGTGTGTGCATTTCTATTTCTAGAAAAAAAAAAGAAAATATAAATCTAGAACTTCATTCCTTAGAAACACATAGTACTATGTGTGTGCGTTCCTTTTTGGTTTAAATCGGATATTCCTGTGCCTTAAATGGTTTGCTGTTTAGGTTGTTTTTGTTTTTTTTAGTTGGGTTTGTGTGTGTGTGTGTGTGTGTTTTTCTGGGGATGTTCCTCTTTTTGTTGCTTTTAAATTATTTATTTTTTCCTTCTTTTCCTTATTTTTTTTCAAGGTGGGGGGGGGGGGCTTTAATAATTAATTGGAAAGATTATCTCACTTCTTGGTGTAGATATTTTTATTTTTGTATTATTCTATATAAAGAATATGCGATAAATTATAATAAAAAGGTGGGAAAACCCTCGGAAGGAGTTGGACTGATGGTTGACTGTTGAGTTGTTATTGTTATGTTGTTGTTGTTGTTGTTGTTGTTGTTGTTGTTGTTGTTGTTGTTGTTGTTGTTGTTGTTGTTGTTGTTTGTTATTTGTTTTAGTCAATTTCTTTTGCGTTTGAAAGTTATGCTTTTGTTGGTTAGGCTCCTGAAATTTATCCTACATATCTTGTTATAATATTTTATATAGTCATTGATTAATGTCATGTCGCTAACTGCAAAAATGTCCGTAATCATGTTCTTTTATAGATATATATTTTAGATAATAATTTGTGCACGTTGGTTGTTGAAATTTTCTTCCACAGGCTTGTTATTTCCAGCAATCACTTACCAATGGTGGCAATGCATTCTCCGCAGGATGTCGTGCACCAGAGGTCAGCATTAGTCCTATAACTAATACAATGTGTATCCAACGATCCATTCATTTCCACCCACATATATTTCTTTATTTTTTAACCTTGTTAAATAATTATTATAATTTTTATTATATGTTACTTACGCGCAGTCTATTGGTCCAAAAATTAGAAATAGCAATATTTTTTGCCCTAATTTTGTTTTTACATTTTTGGTGTACTTTATCATGTTTATTTTTTAAAAATTGACGAATGGTATTTTAGTCATGTTTCACATACTGAAATGATTTTCGGAAAACAATACCACCATCCTCAGAAATGTAACTCAACCTTGCTTCAATCGAAGCGGGAGAACATGATGAGGCGATTGGTCGCCACTCCAGCAACCTCCCTGTCACAGATCACATGTGACAAATGCTGTTCCACCGACTTGTGCAATAATGGGCATGCGTGTTTCTATGGTAAGTATTAGTGAACACAAGTCATAAATCTTAACGTATTTAACTGGGAATAGCTGTTGGTTCCTTGTTGTAATTGTTGTCATTCATGTTGTTATTTTGGATTTTTGTAATCTTTTTTTTTTTCGTGTGTTTCAAATACCATTGTTTCAAACAATTACTACATTCAACATAGCAAAATATCAGCATAATAATAATAATAACAATAATAATAATATTAATAATAATAATAATAATAATAATAATAATAATAATAATAATAATAATAATAATAATAATAATAATAATATTAAAAAGGACTGCGAAAACATGGGCCTGATTTAAATTAAATAAAGATAGAGGTGAGTTCTGAAAATCAGCGGGGACACGTTTCCATAAGATTGTTGTATTGGTTAGTAAAGTTCTGTGGCCATCATTCTGTTACAAGTTTGAATTGACGATGTGTCATCATAATTATTTTGTTAGGAGAACAGGGGGTGCACTTGGTTCGTATTTCTTTATCATATGTTTTTAATACATTGAAGTATCAGGAATGGGTAAGCACTGGTACTTTAGAGGGAGAAGAAAGTTTGTATTCATTTCAATAAGATACCTTTTGTAAAAAAAAAAAATTGCAAAAAGATTTCTGCCTGTATACTATTATTTTGAATGTGTTGGAATCTTTCTTTCTGTTATACAGGCTTACTTTCGCTTTTTTTCCATGTAGCCTTGGGCAAAAAAAAACTCATAGTCCTAATAATAATGAAAATTATATGGTTTTACGGCGTCTTTTTGCTTGTTGGTGTTTGTTTATTTTTTCATTATGTTTTTCATTTTGCCTTTACAAAATAATTAAATTTTCTACGGTTTCCCTTTCATCTTAATTCCAGTATTACATAATGCCATGAATTTTTTGTTATGCATAGAACGCCATGGTAAATTTGGGGGAAAAGTGAGTCCCCTCTTGAATTACGTGTCACTGTATGTAAGTAATCATCTTTTTCAAAAAGAAGAAAGAAAAGGGCATTGTTTTACCGTTTGTCTATTCTTCTTCACTTTTTCTCTTGTTATTCTTTACTTATTTTTTAATTGCATTTAAGACGTTCACTGTGTCTTTCCTTGTGCCGCATATCTCGCAAGCTAAAATATCCCCTGCGGTAGCGACTGGCCTCGTCTATGGCAGTGTTCGCTTCCGGTGCTCCTTTGATGTCCAAGTTTCTGATGATGGCATCACGTGGTACAAAGGAGGAGATCGCCTGGACCTTCAGGATCACCCTCGACTCTCTTCTAAGGGATCTGAGCTGGTGATCTCAATGATCGACAGGCTGGATAGTGGCCAATACACATGCGGAGTCGTATACCAAAATACAACCTTCATTTCTAACGAGGCATCCTTGGTCATTGCAGGTAGGGAACAAAGGATTCGTTTTTCTTTTCTCTTTCAAAAAGAGTTTGTTTTTATAAACCCATGGTTTCTCTTCATTTCAAAAGATAAACCAAATACACTCCATTATCAACAACGTTGGTAGTATACATCAGTGCCAGTCCTTCAAAATGTGGCACAACAGCCGGCAACCCACGGCATTCAAGTTGGTGACATTTTGTAACCAACCCACTTCACTTGTACAGATCGTTTCTACGTGAATCAAATCCTCTATTGTTGTTGTTGTTGGGTTTTGTTTCGGTGTTGTTGTTGTTGTTGTTGTTTTTTGTTTTTGGGAGAAAAAGTGTTACATGCATTGGCTTTAAATAATTTGAGTAATTATATAACATTTTCAGGTTTTACTTACTGAACAATAGGTCATTATTGTCAGGATAATGTAAGCTTTGTAAGAGAACAATTTTATTGTCTTGTCACCAGAAATTAATCATTCATAAATTGTACAATGATGCCAACCATAAATATCTAAGTTTAAGTAAAAACCACCTCCAAGTAATTTGTCCGAGTCTCAAAATGGTACATAATAAAGCTGACATCAACGAGTGTATTGAAATATGGTAGCATTTTTTGGAAATAAGTCCTATTTTTTACTTACAAGTATCCATCTCCGTCCGTCTTATCAAGTGTTTTCGTCACTTTCTATTTGCTGCCAGACATGCGGCCTTGGTTCAGTGACTGTCGAACTGTTAAAATTTAATTGTCAGAAATAAAATAGTTATAGAGCGCTTGCTGCTCCGGTCGGATCTCGTTCAACTTCTCAGAAAGAGAAGGATGAGACTCTGAGCAGCTCAGCTCAGCACATTGCTCACCACCCAAAGAAGCAGTTGCTACAGCATGGTGTCTAATAAGAAAAAAATACGAGGAGAATTCGGGTAGATTAAATTAAAAAGTAAAGTGGTTTTGGAATGAGATTATGCTAGGATCTGGCTCGGGACAGAGAAAGATGGCGCTCCTTTGTTGGAAACCTCAGACTGGACTTGAGTATCATCAAAAGAAATGGTTATGAGTGTTATCATAATCAAACATTTATACGAAGAAGTGACTTTGTGCCTCCAAGTAGAGTAATCTTTTCTTCTTTGTTTTAGGTGGTCCAGATATTAAACCATCGTCTTGGAGTGTCCCCTCTATAAGCAAAACGGTGGAGATTTCCTGTGATGTGTCGGGCGCTACCACTAACCACAGGTTCATCTGGTCGCGAGATGATGGTTCCCCTATAACAGACCCCGCTGTGTTCACTCAGATAGACACGCCCATACGCACAACCTTGTCGTTTAATTTCGATGGTGTTCGTCACTCCGGCGTCTACGTTTGCAAAGACGTTGGATCAGTAGACTTTCAACCTTACGGAAAGGTTGGAGGTAGGTTATTTATAAATTTACATTCGTTGAATAAGTTTTATGTCAGTCTTCACACCCCAGTACTGTGAAAACATATGTTGTTTTTTTTTATTTACCAATAAAACGTATAGTTAACATCATCAGAAACAGCTGGCAAGTGTCACTAAACTGTGTAACACTACTGCTGCTGGCATGTTGTGTGATGGCATGATAATGAAGATAGTCAGCACTCCAACGTCAAATGAAGAGTTTTGTCACTAACACTGATATGCTATCAAACTCTTGAGTGTTTTTTTTTTGTTGTTTTTTTTAACTCACTGTTAGTGTACACTGTTGTCTTAATGAGCGTGCGCACACATTTTCTTCTGATTCGATATTATTGTTTTTCAATAATTGAATTATTTGTTTAGCGAAATCATTAAGACCCTTACTTACTTTTCACTGAGGGGTCTAAAGAAAAGACCTGCGTCGAAGCTGCCTGCCACTCATACTAAGCAGATAAATGTCGCGGGGTGAGCGCGAAGGCGTCAATATTTACTGCAGAGACAGTTGCCCTGTGCATGGCATTTGACACGGTCTCCGCCTCAAGGAAAGAAAAATTTTTAATCCTCTCTGACTGGCTTTCTCTAGTGAAAGCGATCGAAGATGCAAACTTGAAAAATTAAATACTTCTTAACATAATCATTGAAAAAACAATCTACGACCTTCAGAAAAATGGTATGAAAATTGTTCTCTGTTGGATCCCAAGACATGTTGAAATTGAAGGGAATGAAATAGCTGGTAAGTTCGACAAGATCGGGCTCGAACTTGAACCTACTAAGGTGCAGATACCGGCATCAGATGCAAAGCCACTTGTACATAAGTTCATAAGAGAAAAATATTAAGCCCGATGAAGCAACATGACAAACAACAAACTACACTGTGTCCAACCATGTGTAGGTCACTGGGCAGGAGTGTCTCAGGATAAGAGACGAGACCAGTACTCGATTGAGTCCGACTTGGACGTTCTCATCTTACCCACGCCTTCCTTCTGTCAAATATCTTAAGTCAGATTCTGGTTGACTGTCCGCTTTTTTTACCAGGAAATAACTAATTTTATGCACATTGCTTACAAACCACAAGAAAGTATAATTATTTACCCATGTTAGTCCTCAGCACCTACTGAGGTACCTGATAGACACTGGTCCGTATAATAAAATTTAACTGTGACCCTTCCCTTTTAACCAACCTTTTTGTGCACAATGTTTTTATGGTCTTACCACTCAGAGAGATAAAGGAGCCACCGTGGCTACAAATAGAATTAACTTTTACTGTCTTAGGACATCATGGGCACAATAAAGCCGTTACCGTGCTGGCGTGCCGTTACACACTAACTGCTTAGCATCCGATCATAACAACGCAGTTTATAATTATTCGTTAAAAAAAGAAGTGCACTCTAATCATTCCAAACTGTTTGTCTGTGGGCAGTTGTCTTTCAAGTGGGACCACTAACCTGTGGAACGAAGTTCTCTGTGTGCCCAAGCAGCCAAGCAGGGATGCTCTGTGGGTATGTTTATTATATACATTCATAAATTTTACTGTGTATGTTGTACATCTGCTGTTTGGTTCAACAACTTTATTATATAAATCTTTCATGTATAAACCAAAAGGTCACAATTAGCAAGATATTTGATTTTAGCTAGAAAATCAATGGCAGTGGTTGAATCAAATTTATAGGTTTGTAAAGTCTTACTTTTTTCGTCTTCCAGAGGAAAATGTCCTCCAAAGTGTGGATTCACCAATAGCCAAAATATAAGTCAGGTAAGTACACCTGATTCCCGTAGTTTATTTTTGGTTATTGATGGACATTATAAGAATATCAACAACAGACTTCATTTTATATGCTTAGTGTCACAGTGCATTTAAATAACATGTATATCTTTCTAATGTTTATTGCAGATCCACAGACATTTATTCAAAAGAAAATACTTGTAACATAGAAAGAGTCCCTCCTGCATAACCTGGGAAATGTCAAGCAGATTGAGAGAGCTGTGTCCTCTTCACGATAAGCGAACAGACTAAAAAGAAGGTCAAATGACCATGGCATATCTACTTGATTAGAGTAACTGGGGCTACAACAGAAAAAACTGTTCTAAAATAAAAAGTTTAAAATTTCACCAACCCCTTGACTATTTTTCAATACAGTCCCCAAGGGCATCCATCCAGTTGGCGGAAATAGATCGCCACGGAAACTATATCAATAAATTAAATAGCTAGGAGGTTGTTTCAGCTTGTGTATACATTTTTCGCAATAATTTTGGGACAAGCCTTGTATGCTTTAGAGGCTACAAAATATCAAAATAAATTATATACATGTATTATACAGATTGAAACCTCTATTGAATAGGTTCTTGTTGAGGGTACAATCAACTTTCTTTGGTTGTGTTACTGCTTTGTCTAGGATGCCTTTGTTTGTGAAAGAACAGGACCGCATGTAGATCAAAATGGAGGATTTGTCGTTTGGACCTACTCACTTCCAAATGTCACAAGGTAAGAATGGGCAGGCCCGCAGTTTAAAGTGATATACCTTTCAAGAGGCTATTGTACTATTTGCCAATTATTTACTATTTACCAAATCTTTCAAGAGGCTATTTTACTATTTAAAGTATGCCATATCTTTCAAGAGGCTTTTCCACTGCTTAAAGTCTGCTATATCTTTCAAGAGGCTATTGTACTGTTTAAAGTCTGCTGTATCTTTCAAGAGACTATTGCACTGTTTCAAGTCTGCTATATCTTTCAAGAGGCTATTATAATGTTTTAAGTCTGCTATATCTTTCAAGAGGCTATTATAATGTTTTAAGTCTGCTATATCTTTCAAGAGGCTATTGTACTGTTTAAAGTCTGCTATATCTTTCAAGAGGCTATTGTACTGTTTAAAGTCTGCTGTATCTTTCAAGAGGCTATTGCACTGTTTAAAGTCTGATGTATATTTCAAGAGGCTATTGAATCAAAATTATAGATATGGGTTTCAAACGGTTCAAATGATCTTTGAATAGTGAAAACATTTTCTTTTTTTTTTCTTTTGATATCTTTTTTTAAAAGAAACCTGTAAAAGCTGTATGAAACAAAAATGGATTTAAAGATTGTTTTTTATCTTTTCACATTATCTACGATAAAGTATTCCCATACATGTTTTGATATTCTTATCCTCAGTTCAGAGACAGTACCAAATTTTATCTTCATATAACCAGGTATATTCTTTTTTTTTAAAGATAGGTTTGATATGAACTATAAAGATTAAAAACCAAATAAAGAAAACCTTGCCATGAAATGAATTCTTTCTTTTGCTCATTGGAAAGTTGTTTTTTTTATTATTGTTTCAATACTTTCATTCATATTAAAAGAGAATGACATTACTTTTTTTTAGTTTTGCACACAAACACAAAAACATATTTACAAAACCATTTCACAATTAGTAAGGCCCATACATCAAATGCATTTTGTTTGCATAATAAAAAAAAATATCAATTATATGGTATACTTATGATATCTTAGAATATAAGATTTGTTGAGATGGGTAGAGGAGATGTAAACAGATTCAACTTTTGATGCAGTCATATTGTCAAAGTCAATATTACACAATCACATTTACAACAACCAATTTATAATTGATAGAACAATTAACTATTTTAAATAGAATAAACGGTGGTGCTCTGACATTGCTTCTTTTGCTTTATAAACTAAGTACAAAAAGAAGACTAAAAAGATGATATTATTTATCATCAAAATACAAAAAGCACACTAAGTTCACCAATTTCAACTTTTACAGATCTACAAAAAAGTTTTCGAAAACAATCTTCCATTTATCACAAGAAAAGAAAAAGGAAATAAATGTTTTTTTCCCTTTTAGAATAAAATTAATCTCAATCGTCTAAAACTGGTATGCAATTTTTGTTTTTGTTAAAATATCTCGATCATGAGAAATAGTTCTATTGATTTAGCAGTAGCCCTGCCAGGCTTGTATTCTCATGCCTTTTTTTTTAATTCAAAAAGCAAAATTTTAATCAAAATTAAGTAAGAAGAGTGTGTGCTATACAGAAGTAGCATAAGACAACCTGAACATATCTTGCATGCCATTATGAAGTAAAATACAGTGAAGATTTAAGGAGTAGAAATGAAGAGGTAATTCAAATTTCAAAGAAAAGGATATAAACTACACTGAGTTAAAAAAACAGAAAGGCAAGGCTTTAACTTTTTTTTTTCAAAGATGTTATCCTCACTCATGCCTATGCATACCTTTTGAAAACCAAAAAATTATAATGCCATCGATTAAAAGATAATATTGTACTTCCTATTTATAATAATTATTCCCTGAGTTTTTCTCAAGACGCTTTGAACGGATTCGTTTCTGTCCGCTTTTTCTGACCTGAATTTTATACTTGGTTAAATCAGATTGCTCGCAAGGCAATTCATTAAAAAGTAAAGCCCACATTTTTCTTGTATTGAAACTATCAAAATTATCACAGTAATAGATTCTAAATTTTAAATGTAAACTTAACTAGAAGATGGTGGTACAATAGAAGTTCCAGTGTGATCCATTTTCTTTATCTCTGATGTAATCTGATTTAGGTCTTGAACAAACTGCTGGATCTAAAGAAAAAAAAAGAGAGGTAAAAATAGTAGAATAAGGTTTTGAAAGTCTTAAAATATATGATTATATGTTGTTCTTTTATGGAATCAAGATTTTGTGTCTACATCAGGTATGTCTAATTATTTTGTGTGCAATATTTAAAGAGAATTTTAACAGGAGATGCAGCTTCGTTTTTGAAAAGATATATTTTAGTGAAGATATAAAATGGTGTAGGCCTACTGAGGAAAAAATGGATTCTTCAAATTCTTAAGAAAATTTGGATCTATTTTAGGAAGCCGTTTTCGCAATTTCAAGGTTGACACCCAGATGGGATAGTAGTAGCTGTAGTTGAGTTAGTTTAACGTCCAACAAGAGCACTATATAAGCTATGTTGTGGACGGACCCCAAGACTGACGTCTGACAATTTTATGTGCTGCCACACACGATACAGGACGGGGACACCATGACTCCTGTCTCAGCCGATCGCATTAAACTGACCCCAGATGGGGTAAGGTGGAAATACTTTTGACTTCTCAATGTCCAATGTGGGCAACTAAGTAGGAGTCAGGTCCCAAGATAATTTCACAAAATGATATATAGAGACGGAGCAGGGATACTTCGACAATATAAGATCTCTTGGGGGGAACCTAGGAGACGTTAAACCCTGGAAGAGAGAGAAAGAGCTCCACTCGCACGTTATTCTGACACTGAACTAACCAGAAGTAGACCAACTGGAAAAAAATTTGCCCAATTGAGCAATCTAACCAAAAATCTCCTGAATCGGAACATAGCATTCTACAACTTGGGCTGGCTTGCCTCCCAGATCAATGCTGAAAGGCAACGATTTGTTTGTAAGTTGAGTTACCTGTGTGAGCTGCTCGGTAGTGTCCTCCAGCTCGTCTGTCTGATTCTGGTGGCTCTTCACCAGCTGATAAAGGTTGTGTGTTGCCCTGGCAAGCAATGACAGTAACAGAAATGAAGTATAGCTTTAAAATAAAAAATAAATTACTGTTTGTTTTTTATCACTAAATGTAGTGAACATATAATAGTGTAACGTTATTTGAAGGTGCTCTAGATGCTTTACCAGTTTGCATACCTCTGGATTTTGATCTTTTGACTGCATGATTTGCTTTGATACTCATATTTTTAAAAAGCTTGTAAACCTATTTATAAATACTTCAAGACATTTTTAAGATTGAATTGAAGGGCCACTGTGAATTTCAAAAAGCAAAGTGCTTTTAGAATTTTTTTTCTTTTTTCTTTAAAGTCTTATAGATATAAAATCAAATCTTCAAATAGAAGGGGAAGTACATAACTAGGGGATATCACAAATCAAATCAAACAATTTTTTAAGATCATTAAGTCTTATAGAGCAATAACTTTTGTTTTTTAACCGAATATCTTTGTTTCACACCATGTTGAAATAAGTTAAACAGTCTCACATTTTGATCCTGCCCAATAACAGAGTCTTTTTGGCTGCTGTGTTTTTTATGTGGGTCCATCGGCTCTCCCATTTGACTGCCTCACTTTGAGCAGCATCAAGTCTTGTCTGCAGACCTGACAACTGATTGTTGTAGTTTAGAACCTGGTGACAAAAATCAAGTCCCATTATAACACCTCATTATATGTTTTATTTTAGTTGCCTGAAAACATTAAATTACAAAAACAAGTGATTTATATATGCATATCTAGGTAGAGATATGTTTCTGAAAACTTATGTTATTCATTATCATAATGCATTATTGTTATGAATTTTATTTGGATTAATGTGGTGCAGTTTAAAGATTTTTTAAACCTTGAGTAAGTGTGTGTGTGTGAGGTGGTGGGAATTGCATTTGGATGTAAAAAGCTAAAAAGACTGTTATAACAAGTAAATGTGAACAAAAGTCTTAAAATAACCCAATATTTATGATCATTTTATTATAATTTTTAAGAGAGAATTTGGATCATAGTGAAAAATTTGCAACACTGGTTCAGTGCATGTATTGAAACATTTTCTCTATTTCTCCCAAATGTTCTAAGGCTACTAATGAAATGAAAAAAAAATTAGAAAGAGCTTATACTTTGTTATACTTTTTAAGAAAACCAAATTCTCTTCGTGATTTTTTTATGAAAAAACATTTCAGGTAAAAAAAATATAGAACTTTCATGAAACAAAATCCAAAGAAATGTTGTTTTATAAAAAAAAAGGCATATTTGTGTGTGTGTGTGTGTGGGGGGGGGGGGGGTTGTTTCATGTGCTGCAGAAAACTACAAATTTGAAAGAAAGAAAAATTTACAGGACATTAAATAATATAGAATAATCTATAATAAACTAGATTTAAGAACTCATTTAAAATAATGTGTTTTAAAATATGCAGCAGTTTTAAGTGATAAACTACTAATTTTTTTAGTATAAGAACTGCTTACTTGGTTCTCTTTCTCCTCCATATATTTCATAAGCTCTTGGCGTTGATTTTCAACACGATCTTGGTTTTTCTGCTCTGTTTCCAGGAGATCCTATAGGAAAGAAAAAAAACTTTCTAAAAATAAAAATCGTAAATTGAAATGATTAACTTTTACAAAATAAATCTCTCTTTGTAACATTTTGCTGTATGCAATCTTAAAACCTTTTTATTTGGATGATTTCTTGACATCATTTTTTTTTCAAATATTTACATAAAATCAAACTATGAAAAAAATCAAGATGTACATATTACCAATAGATGGATGTAACTGAAAAATAGAGAAGCACACAGCAACAAAATAAATATATCCAAATTATAAGAGGAGTAAGATCTTACTGTGTGTGTGGCATTCAGGGTATCCCAGCGAGTGATGATGTCACGAATCTCATGGAAATCTTCTCCAGCTTCTTGTACTTTGTCCATAAAAGTGTGAAAAATTGTGTATTTTTCCAGTTTTTTACCCAGGGCCTCTTTCTGTTTTAGATGTTGTGCAGTCTCCTGTTTAACCCTGTGAGAGAAAAGGAAATTATTATCTTTCTTTTGGACACTATCTTTTGGATCAAATTCCCTTAAAATCCTACCAAGAAACAAAAAACATAAATTATTCTACAATAAAAAAGGAATATTAACAATCTATCACACAGCATGACTCAGTAACCTGTCCACAAGTGAGTAAGACATTTCATTAAATCCTTGCAATGTCTATTAAGTGGACAGACAAATTCAAACCAAACTGTGTTTAAGGAATTCAATTAAATGAAAACTTTGGGATTGGTTAAAAAATCTACCTTTTTAAATCTAATGCAATATATTTCAATCATAATGACATAAAAAGACTATATTATAAATAATACTCTAATGGTAGTATTAAGGATAGTCAGAAATTTTAAACATTGCTGGAAATATGTTGTCACATATTAAAAGTTGAAACACAGCTGTTTCATAATGTAAGTTTTATGCTTGCTTGTATAGGAAACATTTCAAAATCATGAAATCATGAAACACTGAAATTAAAATAAATAAACACTAACAAATTACCATCGATCAAAACCTCAAGCAGGATGATTATCTGAAAGTGAAAGAGGTTTCAACTGACTCCATAATAAAAATCAACTAAATGGGATGGGAACATTTGAACAAACGATGGCTTGATTTATTTTGACTATGAGCAAACTTGTCTAATCTATTGGATGATTCATGTGTGATGTAGAACTGTAACTAGATAATGCTGAATTAGGTGGCTAATTTGCCATTGTTAATGAAACAGGAGTAATACAAGGAGACATGTTAGCGTCAAATCTCTTTAAATCGCTCTAGACTATGTCATGAGGCAAACAATAAAGGGATAAAGGAGAGTTTTTTTGTAAAATATAACGCCTAAAAATTTTGCTTCTTCTGCTAAAGGAATTCTCGGGCCGCGGCTGATGTAGAGATCAGGATCCCTGTGAAATTTCCTTTTATTACAAAATTGAACAGCTATGGTTTTCTAATGGGAAAATGTGAAGCTGTTTGTGTTGGCCCATTTCTGAAGAGCCCTCCCTATGGTTGGAATTGAAGAGGCATACAACAAGCAGTTTACATTGTTTTTGAGAGTCCTGGGGAACTCTCTGCTCCTGCTCGAAAGAGTCAGACAGAGAGGATCCAACCTTTACTTGGAACTGTCGATTAGCTATGAAATTTTTAATGAATAGGGGTAAGTTGCCCTCGAACCCTGCATATTAAGGTTTTAAAGTTGTTTGGAGCTGCAGTAGAAACAGCTCCTACATGGATCAGCAATGTGGACCTTAACAAAGGCAGAAATCAAGAAGCTAGACAGCGCATATACAAAAATGCTCAGGATAGGTAAAGACGTAACGTGGCAGGACAAAATTTTTTTTAAGGCTTTTTATAAAATAGTGCCTAAAATCTTAACTTTAATAAAGGAAAGGTGCCTTATATTCAGCAAGCACTGTCATAGAAACAAGAAAGAAATCGTACATGAACTGATTTTATGGGAGCCAAAACATGGAAAAAAGAAGGTGGGTGGACATCAACGTACATATATTGATCAAATTGAACAAGATACCGGAATACTACAGGAAAATTTTGCTTGTGAAATGGAGGACAAAGTAATGGAAAAAGAATCACAGCAAATGTTCTACTGTGGTCGAAAGATAGATAGAATGAAATATGTTAATTCCACATTTGAATAATTGTAGAGTATAATCATAAAGCCTTAAAGTGTGTCTTAGCATGCAACTAGTTTTCATGGCTGCATAGAGGTAGTAAGAAAATTATTTGGTAGCTGGGTAGTTAGACAGCACGAAGTCTTTAGAGAAAGAGCCTTTCTTAACTGCCTTTAAATATGTGATTCTTACAGAGAGATATATAAACTTACCGCTCTATTTCTCTGTCTTTTTGTCGCTTTAATTCTCTTTCATCATTTGCTTTTTTAACTGCTCTGGCTCGCTTTGAGTCATTTTCCTAAAAAAAGATTTAGATTTTAAAAAAGCATTATTTGCCCGGGGTTTTTTTTCAGTTTCTTGCATCTAAATTAAAGCTTAATGTAATCTAGGCTCCATACTTTTGTCACATTTTGAATGCATTTTTGTCTATATTTATTCTGGGAAGAAAAAGAAAAGACAAACATTTTCCAATAAGCTACCCTTGTCTATTTACTTTAAATTTAGATAAGTTGAAGTTTCCAAAATAATTTTGAGACTTTTTTTTTTTTACAGCTCCATTAAATATCACTGGGAAACCCTAATGCTTGTATATCATGTACGGTAAAAAAAAAACTTTAAGTATATTATTAATTTTGTGTTTGAAAATTACACAAATATGATTGTATAAGTAAGTGTTACAATCATTCAAACAAAATCCTAATTTCCAAATGATGCAGGATGTTTTTACTTTTATTTTCAACAAAAGACAACATGCTTATATACAAATGTATACAAAGCTATTTATTTGTTCTTGTCCATTAGCCTTAATACAAAACAAAAAAAACAAAAAAATATTGCCTAATGTATGTAAAAAATAGACCGAAGGGATGAAAAAAATGTTCATATTTTTCATATTAAAATTCCAAACCTTTAAGAATTTATCAAATTTTAGTAGTGACTCTTTTAACTGAAACTCCTTTCTCTCCAACTCTTCTCGTCGCTGTTGCAGACTTTCCATCTTCATTTGAAATTCCTGGTTCAACAACAGAAAAATCACTACTAAAAATATGAGCTCGATTTATTAATAAAAATCTATTGGTACATTTTCTTTCCAGGTTGACCTATTTAATGAACATCTATTTGTGAATTAAATCATGTACATCTGTCATTATAAATCAGAAGCAAAACTAACCAAAATACATGAGTATTGTGTACTTACATTCACCCATAATTATCAGTACAAATTGGAAGTTATCTACCTTGAATACAAATTTTCTATCTCAGAAATCAGTGTTTACTATTTAATATACACATTCAAAGAGGCATTCATATATATAAATTGCATCATCACACACAATCGCATCAATATCAAATGCTTTTCATCACCTCATTTTTCATTTTAGATCCTACAATACATTTTACAATAAAATGTGTCTTAACCACCATGGTAAAGTTAAGTATCCTTAAAAAATCTTATTATGTGCACTGTACGAATTCATAACTGCATATTAATATGTACTGCATTCACATCTTAAAAAGCTGTTTCAAAGGGTTACTGTAAAACTTTTCTTCACTCAAAGTGAAATATTTGTAAGAACTAAGATGTACCCAAATAATCTAGGCTTTTGATCAATTAGATGAAACTAATTTGACATATCGGTTGTCAGAGTGATTTTAAAGGAACAAGCATAATCTGACCTCTTTTTGAGCTGCTAGAGCCTGCTCCACCTCTGCCATCTCCCTCCGTTTCTCCAACAAACGAGTTGCAGGTGTAAGATGGTCATCCTCCCGCTCTGGCATTTTCCTAGAAGATTCAAAGCAAACAATGATGTGCAGAATTATTGTTATCCTCTAAGTCTAACTTTTGCAATTTTTTTTAAAGATAAAAGGCTTCTAAGGCTTCTATTAAAAATTCTTCGCCCTTGAACCTGGTTTTTTTAATATATGTGTTTGAGTCACCTATATGTATTACATATTTTAAATTCGGTTCGCTACCTCAATTACTTTTAACAGAGAGCTTAACACGTGATCTCATGGATTTCAATCTAGATTAAATAACATCATACTTAAGAATTCTTACATTTACCATCACTGGTGACCATTTTGGCATAGATCATTTCCCTAGTTTTAAGATAATCTATAAAACCTGTCTTATTTCTACATTTCTACCTTTTCATTCAAAATAAGTTTCTCATATGATTTAAAGCAAAAAACCTGTAAGCCCATTTTTTGTCTGAAAGTTTAGTTCTGTATTGATTTCATTTTCATCTTTACAGTGATACATGTACATCATTTGCATTTCGGCATAATTCTCACTTATGCCATAATCGTAGCACCAGACAATTTGTAAGTTTTACAGTACAAGTTATACGGCCGAGTAAGACACATCAACTGAGCAAAGAAATTACCTCTCTTCATTGAAAGGAAAGAAGGAAGGAAGGAGGAAAGAACTATTAAAACAAAACAAGAACAAACAAAAATTGTTTAATTTTATTCGTAAACAGTAGGCCTCATCAAAATCTTGAACAAAAGAGTAATCAATTATTGTTATTTTAGAACCACCCCTCAAATAAATCCCTTTTTAGATAGCATATAGGTAAGCCACTAAAAGTTTGGGGCCTAGTTACATTTTATATTTTCTTTTAAATGCTTAATTTGATTTTGTTCAAATTGTGTGTTATTGAAATGCTCCTTAAACACATTATTAACACAAAAATATGAAAGTGTATTTAAAGTTACTCACACCAGAAGCTTGTCTTCGAACGTTGTTCGAAAGTATTCTTCCAAACTCACAGTCATGATGTAGATCTATGTGTATAATTGTTCTGTGTAGGTTTAAATAAAGCAGATAAAACCTTCTGGGCGTTTGAAATATAGCATCAAATTGAAACTGTTTAGTAAATAAGTTGGTTCAATTCTAGATCTAGATCTAGTACTAGCCTATCTAATAATTATTGTAGATTATTATTTTGTAGGTTGCAGATCCACTTCCTTTCTGTGGTACACTACAATGGTTGCTAAGGAAGCTACATATCGAGTAGGCCCTACTGCTCTTTAACTACGGTACCGTTTAAATTATGAAATAGTTAAATGAAATAATAATGAAACATTTATATATTTCAAAGTACCATTCACCGATGTTATTTATATTTAAAGTAAATATTGATATAGTTTTTCTTCCAAAACAAGCTTTAAAATCAATTTCACTGTGTTTATTGTTTTAGAACAACTTGCATTTTAGATTTCCCTAAACGAAAAGTAGACTCACAATGGTACGAATAATTATTATAAACACGATAGTACGCTATTTCATATCATCTGCTATGGATCAGGGATAATAATATCATTGTTTTAAAACCTTGAAAATTATTCTTTTGGAATCAGGATTATCATGTTTTTTTTTGCTGTTTTTTTTAATCTACATGAATTTCTTTGTTTTAAATTCGCAAAAAAATAATCCATTTTTTTAATTGCATGGACCGTTACTTTGTTTACAAGATGGCGTCCTCCAATTTAAAGTCCGTCTCTTTTGAAGTATTCGGGAAAGTACAAGGTAATAAGTAGGGCCTAACACTTAGATTTATAATATTGAACAACTTTTTTTCTTTGAAATATACAAGTGTTTTACTGGAACCGATTTGATCATTTTAATCTAAACCTCAACTATGAATTATATCGTCTTATCTAGTCTGGGTTACATATAGATCTATGTGTTTATGGAAGTGTCTACCGAGACCGCAATCATGGTCTCTCTAGCCCAGGGAGACCACGAAAATAATATGGGAAGGATTTTACACGTCGGGCCCAAAAATTTAGTAGCTTATAATAAAGAAATAAAATTTTGCTAACTAGTATACATCTACTGATTCTTTAAAATAATCTTAGGATCTACTGTTGTATTGATAAATAGGAAAACCAAAACACAAAACCTCCCCAATGTTGATTTTAAAGCATTGGGGAGGATTTTACACGTCGGGCCCAAAAATTTTAGTAAGCTTAGCCTAATGGGACATGGTTCTTTGGGCGGACGATTTTTTTTAATGTAATCGATTATATTTTTAATAATGATTTCGAAAAAGTTTATTTCAAAAATTATTTTTATGACAATTTCGTTCTTTTATTGTTTGTTCGTTAATTTTTCGTTTACTCTCTTGAGTGTAAGCTTCTATCCCGAACCATATCCCTAACCCTAATCATAGACCTATTCCTAACCCTACAACCCTAACCCACATAAACCATAGTCTTATCGTAGTGTACCTACGCCCTAAAGAAGCACGTATGATGCAAGAGACCAAGATCTAAAACTAGCCTATTTATTTGGCACTCCAATGTCACAATTCCAGTAAAAACACGCAAAACTGTTAATAATCATTTTTTTTATTTCATCCATAATTCAAACAATTATTATATAGCAACAAAAACATATTCTTTTTTTTATTATATTTTGCCCGACGTGTAAAATCCTCCCTAATTTGGTGTGCGCAAGCGCAAGGACTGCAGTTTGATTTTTTCGGGGTTCCTCGATCTATTTTAACTCCCTAAGCTGCTTCATCCTATCCCATACCTCTTGGCCTTGCCTTACAAGCTTCTCGGTCTCTAGATTTATAGTAGAAACTAGAATGTACTTGTAAACAAGACGTAGCTTAGGCCCGACGTCTCGTCGTACCAATATAAGAAAAAGCATGCTTGCGACGAGATGTAGGTTACGTCATGTTTGTGCATTCTACCCTAGAGTAGACCTATAGTTGACTCCACTCTCATGGTAGAAAGAGGGGGAGGGTTGATTTAGAGGTTTAGAGAGAATAGAGAGTGGGGGAGAGGAAAAAATAGAGTGTGATTACGCGAGAGAAGAGAGAGATCTATATGGAGAAAGAATGAGAGAGAGGTTGGAAGCGGAACATGGAAATACAGATGAGTCTTTGAATTAGTTACAAAATTTATTTTAAAAATTAGTATGGGGTTAGCCCAAGGATTTTGTTATCAAACTCAAAGTGCACACACCAGCAACTTCTGTCTGACCCATTAACATTTATTGTTATGACAACAACACATTTAGAAAGAAGGGTTCAACAATCTAAGCTCAGTGTGGTCTTCTTAGACTGAAATCAGAAGGACAGCGATCATGGTCTCCTTAGACTGGAGTTTAGAAGGACTGCAATTGAGGTATACATCCCTAGAATCAACCTAGACTGGGATCGCGGTTGTAGGCCCCTAGACTCTGCCTTAAAATATGGTTACGATCATAAAACCCAATATGCACTAGGTACTAGATACTCTACACACATTTACTCAGTAAAACCCCTTTCCAAAAAAGTAAGAATCCGTTCGCTTAAGAACCCACTTTTTGTGCCTCCCGAGGGGCGAGTTCTTAGACGGAGACCACTGCATTATTGTCCACTTCCTTTTTTTTTCCCTACAGTATTTGTGATTATAATTCAGAAATAAGAGAGCTGTTTTTTTACGAGGCTGTCAGAACCTGCTTAAAGAACAACAACAACAAACTTTCTCCACCCTATACTGCGTAACAATAATCTATGTCAGTATATGTCAAAAAAGTATGTATTTTAACTTAAACAATGTATCAAGGTATTTATCTGAACTTCATTGCAGTCTATCTAATAAAAAGTGATAGAGAAATTAGAAAGAGAGTGAGAGGAGGAGAGAAGGAAACGAACAAACAAAAGAGAGAAAGAACGAACAAAAGGAGAAAAAAAGGGAGTAGAGAAAGAAGGAGAGAAAAAAAAATGGATAGAGATAGGAGAGAGTTCAGAGAAAGCTTCTCCTCAGTGATTGGATACCTACCCACTCTCGCGTTAAGAAACAACTGCTGTCCACCTGTGATTTTTATTCGAGAGCAGGCTCTACTTACAGGTGGGGAGGGGGTTCATCAGTTAAAATCTCAGTGCAAAACAGTATCTTGACTGTAGACCCACAGGTGCCGCGACCAGCGGGACAAAGAGGTGGGGAAAGGAATATTTATCTGATCTTCTAACGTGGCTCTAGCCAGTCTACCGTTTGTAAAGGTTCACAGGTTTGTGTATGTTAATCCCATCCCACCCTCACCCCTGCTCACTCCTCTCGCTCATTTGATCACATGTATTCAGATGCGCGCGCCGCTCCTATTACAGTATCAGTCTTAGATCACTATGCTCGGGAAATGAAAAATAATGTGTTAGTTTGACCAAAAAAAAATGTTTTTAATTATATCCAGCTCTGATGAAACGGGTCTTTATACTTTTTACGAGACCAAAAGCGAGTGGGTAGGGGTGTTAATTTAAGAGAAAGAATTATGTTTCATAGGGTGAGCGAGTTTGTAGACGGAATCGTTTGGTAAGCGGAGAGTTCTTACGCGGAGACCACTGTACTTACATTTATGTAAATGCTTGAAAAAGTTAATTTGAAACCAAAGTAACAGAAAACAAAAATCTTTTCATTACAAAAAATTAAATATAGTTTGTATGCCTGAAGAAATCGTTAACCAGACAACCTAGAATACAAGTACATACAGTGGCAACCTCATTATTCGAATTCCTTTGGAATTGAACTAAACTTTGAAATACAGAAGGGGACATAAGTGAACCACAAAAATGTTAAAATTAGTAGACAGAACTTTACCATTTTTTAGAAACTGCGTTTATGATAGTTTCCTACTGTTTTCTGAATCACTCGGCATTGAAAAGTAATTCCTGCTGCTTTCCTAGTTCTTGTATCAATCAGTTCCATTTTAAACTTTTCGTAGATTACATGTATTGATGAATTTGTACTTTACTTTTTATAGGTAATGAAAAGATCCTTTAAAGAGAAGAGGGTACCAATATTAATGATTATAATATGTATACATGTATGTACACTTTCTCGCCACTTCCTTTTTCGCGGTCCAAATTAATGTTTCTTTTGTTGCTTTTTTTTCCTGCAATTTTCTGCAGTTTGAGCATTTTAACTCTAACTTTGTCTTTAGGGAAAAATTTTTTTTATTATTTTACTGAAAGAGAAATGAATATTTTGTAATTAATGAAAATTAAAGGAACAAAAGTACATGACGCCTTAGTTAAATATTTGATTTTTCTTTCCACAGGTGTCTTTTTTAGAAAGGTGAGTAGACAAAGGTGTTGCTCAAAAAATGCACTGTAATAAATCATTTTTGCTCATATTGAATTTGAGATACCTTCATTTAACTTTAAGGGTCAAAAGTGATTAACCTTTTGAATCAACTTAAGATACTGAAACACATTTTGCACATCTGAAAAAATGTCTCTCTGTTGTTTTTTTCAGCATACACAGGCCCAGGCTAAAAAACTTGGTCTGAGTGGATGGGTACAGAACACAACAACTGGCTCTGTTATTGGAGTAGTTGAGGGATCAGAGGATAAGGTTAGAGTAATGTAAGTGTACACTATCATAAACTGACTCTAAGAACTACTACTGTTATTTTTTTTCAATCTCTTCATGCACAGTAATAAATTTGTGAAACACTGTACTCATATGATTGTCTTTTTCATTCTCTAAACCAGGTGAATTTGTTAATTACATGTATTCTAGTAATGAAAGGCATGTAGTTGACAGACTCTTGTTATAACATTACATATGTTTTACATATATGATTAACTTTCACGGCCACTCATGTGTGAAAAATCTGCGCAGTTCTTTTTTTTCTTTTATGTATTCCTCAATTTGTGTTTTATGCTTCTATATGTGTTTTTTTTTTTTTTTCAAAATAATAATTTCTTGATTTTTATGTGAAAAATTTCTCTTTCTCCTTCAAAGGAATAGAACTTGTTTATAAATGTCCATGCTCCTGCTCCTCCTTTCTTCTGCTGTTTCTCGCTCCTGCTCTTCTTCCCTCCTACTCTTCCTCCCGCTCATTCTCCCTCCTCCCTTTGCTCTGCATATCCTCCTCCACCCTCTGCCTGCTCGTGCACCTCCCCCTGTTCCTATGTAAGATCTACATCTGCTGGTGTTGTTCCTCTTACCCTCCCGACCCCCTCCTCTTCCGCCTGTGTTTCCTCCTCTTACTCTGTCCCCCCACCGTTTCCGTCTGCGCCTTTTCCTACTCTTCCTCTTCCTTCTGCTCTATTACTGCTCCTTATTTTTTTCCTCTCTAACTCCTCATCCTGCACTTGTTGCTTCTACTCCCCTAGTTCATCCTGATCCTGCTCATTTACCTCGCTATCCATCTCGTTCTGCTACTGCTCTTCCTATAGTTCCTCTCCCTGCTTCTGGTTCTCATTTCCTCCTCCTGCTGCATCCCCCCCCCCTGATCCTCCTACTAGTACGACTGTTCCTCCTATTGCTCCTCTGCCTCCTGCTTATCTTCCTTTTCCTGCTCCTCCTCCTGCTACATCCCCTCCTTTCATCCTCTTGGTCATGCTCTCCCTCTCCTCCTCCTTTTTGTGCACATGAATATTGCGTTACTTCATTTTACTCATGTTCTTCTTTTTGTTTTATACTTCATCTTCGTTTATTTCTTCCTTTTCCTCTTCTTAATAAGATCCACAGATATCTAACTCACTGTGGTAAGATATTACAATACGGTCAGAAGTATAAATACTTGTCTCTCTACTAAGAAAATATCAATCAATCTTCTTTTACTCTACCGCGCTATGCTTTTATATACAAAAAGTACAGATCTAGAAATCTCTTGGCCTATTGGCATTAAATTTTTTTTTTATGTGTTAACTTATGGAAAGATAAGATTATTTAACCCTTTTACCGAACTCACATTTGGATGTTATAAGGTTTCATACTTTTCAAAATTATGGAATTCAAGGGGTGAAATCTGTCTATCAAGTATCATAAGCAGCAGTAGAACTAGCGTAACTTTTTAGATTGAATTATTGATGTATTAAAAGGAGGAAGCAAATTTGTATTAACTTATGGCAAGGAATCTAAAAGTTCCCCTTTCAAAAAGAATAAAAAAGTTATACTTGTACAGAGAAATAGAGAGATGGATAGAAATAGAAATAAATTGGTGACCTTACTTTTTTTTCTTTTTACAGATCATAGGGTGATTTTCACCCATAAATGGTTTAACATAATACGAATAAAGAGTGGCCGTGAAGGTTAATGCATATGTAGGCTTGAAATATTTTTAAGCAACATATTTTTTTCGTGTATGTTGCAACTCATGTCTTTTTACTGCTTAACATTTGAGCTTCCCATGGGCCATATGTTGAAGTTGTGAATTTACTGTAATTTGATTTCTATGCAAAAAGGAAATAAACCTGAATCAATAATGCTTACAACATAAGCTATTGATATTTGTGTCTACTTTTAATTGTGCAAATAACTGTACATTACTCTCATAAAAATTATGAATGCAACAATAATTTGAGTGAGTATAAATTACATAGAAATCCTTATCTATTTTTTTTTTATACTGAAATGATACATTTGAGGGGGAATAAAAAAAGCTTAAAGTACTGAACTGCACAGGCTGATCTCAAGTTTCCAGCATTTTTTTTTTTTTTTTGCTTCATTGGATGTTAGGTCTGTATCCAATATAAACTTGGTAATTCAAGTAACAAACAGATTATGATGTCCATCACAACACTAATTCATTAAGCTATCTTCTTTAGTATACAGCACGAAAGTCTTGTTGTTTTTTTTTAACCTCATGGCTTGAATAGAGCTTAGAAAATGAATTTGGTTGCTTTAGTGGTCAGGTCTCTTACCTAACTTTTCTTAAAATGTATCAATCAATCTCAACAAACAATGCTGTAACAAGTACTCTTCACAATCTGTCCTGTGGATTTTTGTGTTATGTTATCCTTGGTCTAACAGACCTCTTGACTTGGTTAGCTAGACGTCGAACAGTAGCATTTTTAAATAAAAAATAGAATGCAGAAGTAAGACGTATACAAAATATAGATAATTTTTGCTGGTAAAGAAGATAGTGCTGTCTATGTTTATACTTTATTGGTAAGGTTGGCACATGCACATATGGCCGATTTTTTGTTTTTCAAATGATGAAACTGCATGTATATATTGTGCTATTTATAGTTGTTATGGTTTAAATTTAAAGCCAGTACCAGGATTTTTTTTTAAATCTAAAATCTATACATGTACATGTACTTGGATTCTTGGTTGCATGTTAAACTAATGTTAAACTAATGTTAAACTATTTCTTCTTGAGTGCAAAATTTGACTCTTTTGTGGGGGGGGGGGGGGGGGGGAATACATGAGAATAGTGGAATTTGGAAGTGTATACCTTACACGCTCTATGGTCTGGAGTTAAAATGATTAATCGGTGGGTCGTAAAGTCACTTTACAAAATCTTCTAAAAACACTCAATTACAAAATCTTTAAGAAAATAATTATCAAATGATACCCATGAGTATTTCCCTAGAAAGTCCCACCTTATATTTTCTCATGTTAACAATTGATGCTTTTTTATATATATAAACTGCCGCTATACCACTACCAGTGTCTGGTTTGTAACACATGTGTACAATTTTGGAGTTGAGGAGTAAACTTTTTAAATTTTTTCTTTTGAAGAAAAAAAACATCTATATTGATATGCTTTAAGCTCTTGCTTTGAAAGTAATATATATCTCCAATCTGGTGACAGCAAATTTGCTTTAAATATGGGTACAATATAAGTGGACATTTGGTACTCTACAGGAAAAGATGGCTAGAAGAGACTGGCAGTCCAGAGTCTCGAATCGAAAAATGTGTCTTCTCCCAGGAAAAGACAGTGGACAAAGCCACTTTTAGCGCCTTTGAAATACGCCATTGATTATTGTTTCTGCTGTGAATTCTATCTTAAGTCATCTACAGCTGCCAAAAAATGTTGTTTGCTGATACGTCTTTGTCTTCTAAATTTATGTATGCCCTATAGAGTTCAATCATGAAACTTTCTAACAAAGACACATTAAACAAATTTTATTGCACTATTTAAAACAAATAAATCTAGACATCAAATAGTATATTTTTGCGGCAAAAGATTCTTATCACTACTTGAAAAAACAATCAATTTCCCTGTGACTGTTAGTCTCCACGCTCTATGAATTTGTCAAAATAGTATTTTTGTAACAGCTGTTCTACTCTATTGTACATTTTTAGATCTTAGTAGCCTCTCTTACCAAGTGTTTAAAAATAATTCTGTGATAATTGGGTTTCCATCCTTATTCCTGAAATGGTATGAAAGAGAAAACAAAGTGGCGAGGGGGTGAAAATACAGAGGTTGTTATGTCCCTTGATTGATTCCCTTGAAAAGTTGAATAATACTTGTCTTCCCAAGATGTAAACAAAAATTATGGTTCACCAGTAGAGTGGATGGGCATGAAAGATCCATTTTTGGTGGGTAGATTAAAGGAGATTCAAAGACATAAGTGTTTACAGCACTGAAAGCAACAGTGTTGTTATTTCTACTTCAAGGTCTTGTTATTCTCTATGATATTGTCAAAAGAAAAAATCGTAAATAAGGAGATAAACTTGAAACTGTTTTAGGGTAGTATTACCAATCTTGTCTGTAATCATGGGTTTGTCTGTTTGCTTTGGAAAAAGTTTAGGTCTGTCTGTTTCATTAGAACTACATGTAGAAAAATACACCTTTTCGAGTTTTAGAGTTATTTTTCCTTTTAACAACACAAACGTGTAAAATTATATACTAATTTATCTTGTTTAGCTATCTTTTAAAAACATATCATAAGAACATATTTGTTTCTTGTATCAAATTCCTGTTGTAATGATCAAGTACATCATTTTTTTTTTTAGGCAGGCGTGGCTTGAGGACACAGGAAGTCCCAAGTGTAGGATTGATAAATGTGTTTTTATGGATGAAAAAGACACAAACTCAAGAACGTTTGGGACATTCACAATCCAAAAATGACATTGAATGGTATAGCCTCCTGCATCCAAGTCACCATTCTGTATAGATCTATATGCAACACTTACGGCCAACATATTGATAATTAAGCTCGGTTGTGTTTTCATTAAGGATATACATTTAGACTCCTGGTGGTCTGCTTTTTTTTTTTTATTATGTACCATAAAGTACAGTAACTCATAAGGCATTTTTATTTCTCTACGTTTGATATCTAATACATGCTGGAGCAAGTAGATGTTTGTAAATGTGTACATACATGTATCTATTGCAACATAAATATGTTTGTACATATTTAAAAATAAAAACATATTGAGAATGCATAGATCACATTTCTTCTTTTCATGCCATGGTGTTATCTCTAATTTTGTTTTGTTTTTTTATTATTTTAAAATCGATTTACAGTATGGGAACATTTCTGTCCCCGTGCAAAGTTGCGATCGCAACTTTTTGCAATTTTCACACTTATTAAGGAAAATTTAGCAACTTTTATGAAAAATACAATGATTTCCTGTGTATTTTTCACATATACGCAGACAAAAAGACACCAGTACAGCTGTCGAAAGTGTGTAGCTATGTCAAAACATGTTAATATATCAAATTTATATGAACCTTTCAGTCTAGAAAAAATATTTCTTTGGAGAGGTATAAGACCAGTTCATATTGATACTCCTTGGTTAACTTAAAAGGACCAGTTTACTTTTACTATTTTAATTTCGTTGAAAAAATTTGTTTAACTTTCCTAATTATTTGTTCTACAGAAAGGCAATGGTCAAATAAATAAGGGGATTGGAATGATGATGACTTGATGGGCGTGGCATTCGCACAGAAACTTTAAATTTTCAATATAACATTTATTGTCTATCTGCCTCAATTAGTAAAGACCAAAGTTGGTTCAATCTTACACCCTAGAAGTGTGTTTGTTTGTGTGTTAGGGGGGGGGTGCATTGGCTGTTGGTAAAAAGGAAACATGTGTAATAAAGGGGGGGTGGGGGGGTCAGAAGGTCCCAAAACAGGTGTAAGATCATATTTGAATAGACCCTTAGTGAAAATCTCTCTATCTATTTGTACATTATTTGTTTGTGCCTCTATGTCTGAATGCTTCTATCAATTTTCAAGTTTAAGTAATAGACCTACTAGTACTACTACATATTCTCAAACTTTTTTGTCCCATAGACCATATTTTCAATCTTGTTTGATACACTAATTTAATCTCTGCTTAATTGATTCATATTTATTCCTTTACTGTAATACTAATAGCAATGCAATGTACAATATGTTCTTCATTGGTAATCATGACCCACCATCCCACTCTATTCCAGCCCCCACCCCCTTCACTCAATTTTTAACAAGATTTTGACCAGAAGAAAAATATTCAAAATGATTTGCGAAGTCACAAAGTGGCAAAAACATTTGATGCCTGACCTTTGAATTTTCGCAATACTAATTGCAATGCAATGTACAATATGTTCTTCATTGGTAATCAACACATAATTATATATTAGTCAGAGACAATGTAAACTGCATGTTGTACGTAGACGATTTTGTGTCTGCTACAGAGCTTCTTAATCTTCAATGCCAACCATAGAGCGTCAACTTCAACTGCAGCTCAACGCTCTTTAGAAATGGGCAGACACAAATGGCTTCAAATTTTCCCCTCAGAAAACGATAGCTGTTCGTTTTTGTAATGAAAGAAAATTTTACAGGGATCCTGATCTCTACATCGGTCGGGGGCAACAAATTCTTGTAGAAGAAGTAAAAAATTTAGGCGGTATATTTGACAAAAAACTGTCCTTTATCCCTCACCCGAAATATCTGAAGAAAAAGTGTCAAAAAGCGCTAAATCTTATTAAAATTTTATGTGTGTGACAGAGTGGGGAACAGATAGAGAGTCCCCCCTCTATCCATATCGCTCTCTAATGGTAATACTCGATTACAACAGCGTAGTGTATGGCTCTGCCAGACCATCTTCATTCTTATATAAAAATGCTAGACACAATACACCACCGAGGACTGGTCTCACTCAGCCTGCTTCTGACGAACCATCCTTGTCAGAAAGAAGAGACAAACTATCCTTACATAAGTTACAATATGCCGTTAATCTAAAATCTCACCCTGACAATCCTGCTTTTCACCCAAATTATGTAGAAAAATTCCAAGCTTCACCGAACGCGATTCTCCCCTTTGGAATCCGTGTTCTGCAGCTCCTTCTTGAAATCGACTTAGAAACTCTATTGAAGAAGACGAATTTTCGGAAATGCCTCCCTGGATGCTGGAAAAGACTAGGACGCATTCTTTACCTGGCAGTTTTCCAGAGACAAGTTTTAACAAATCATAGAAAATGATTCAGTTTCACCAGAGATTAAAAAAGTTTCTTTTCTTGAGATAGAGACAGTTTCGAGTGCCATGCATACGGCGACTGCCTCCGCAGTAAATATTGACGCCTTTGCGCTCATCCCGCAGCATTCATCTGCTGAGGATGGGTCGCAGGCAGCTCCGAAGCTGGTCTTATCTTTAGACCCGTCAGTGAAAAGTAGATAATGGTCTGATTCCCGCTAGGTACCACAAACTCATTTTTCAAAGTCAACACAATTGGATTAAACCAATTCCACTATAAAGATTTCACAAAAACATCAAATTTCCAGAAAATTTCATCAAAATCGATTGATAAATAAAAATTTGACAGCTTTTTCAATTTTGTATGTAAAGGTATAACAGAATTATATTTATAGCTCATCGGATTTTTTTAAGACACCTAAAAGTCGATTTTTAAAAGTTGTGAAACCAAAAATGTTAAATGTACATTGCCCAGTAAAATGACTTAACACTTAATAAAGTTCATGGAGATAGAAAATCAAAGTTCAACAACGCACATGTTTTTTAATGATAAAAAATGGCCCTAAATACTTGTACAGTTGTAGCACATCAATAATAATTATTTGAAGTAGTTTGACTATAGGCGGCAAATTTGGGCTGTCATAAAAAAATACATATCCTGATAGTTTAAATACTTATTTTGCTTAAACAAAGAGGTAACTTCATAACATTGTTGTTACAGCTAGATCAAGCAGTCGATCGCAGCGGGTAAATTAAATTATTAATTTTTTTTATTATTAATTTATTTAGCAGTCAATGATAATCGAACAAAGGATCTCTAAGACACAAACTCGCCAAACAGATACTCTAGTATATGGCGCAAGGAGAGAAATAATCGTTAAACCGCTTTCACTTTGAATATTATAAATTATCTTGACTTGACTGTGCCTGAAGTGTTTTATTACTTTTAAACAATCAATAGGACATAGAATCAAAGCAACATTATTGTTGAGTTAAGGAAGTCATTCATGCATGAAATCATTGCTTTAATAATACTGCTGTGAACCATAAAAGAAAGTGTGGAGCACATAAGGATCCTGTGCAAAATATAGATGGAGAAACTCATTTAAAATTTAATCAAAAGAATAAGATTTTATTATCCCAATGTTCACTATAGGAAATTAAGACTTTCATAAAATGTTATCCCTTAAATGATATTAAATATGTTTTTAATTTTTCAAAGTTTTTTCCAGTTTAAATAAGTAAATTAGAAATGCTTTCATTTTCACTAAACTAAGAGAAAGAAAAAATACTGTTCATGATGATTGATTTGATGTTGTAACTTGTACAGATTTCATGGAGTACTGGGGCATTCTCAAGGCCTAAAAAAATGACTTTAAACGTTTGTTTTGTTGTCAATTTGTCAATGTCAGTCTTTGGGATTTTAACAAATTGCATGTCACTTTTGTCGGTGTGTATTCTTATTTCATGAAGTTTTTATATTTTATGCAATAAGTTATCAATCTCTACTGAATATTTTCAGGTTTAGTTAGAACGCCACATTTTTTTTTTTTTTCAACAACCCAAACAATAGTCCTCCATTTTTGCACATTTAAAAAGACTAACTGATTTTTTTAAAATGATTTTTCACATTTTCTTCATCAAATCTCTTTCAAAAATGTTCATGTCAAAATATGCTAGTTACTAGGAGATAAATCTTATCAACTTAGTCTACTTACATAGTATACCCGGTATTTATTCGATTTCGACATCTTCATTTCCTCTCTTTTAATAACATTGCATCATAGATCAGTTGGCAAATTCACTCTTTTGTATAGATATTACAATTATATAAAAATATTTTACATTAAAAACAGAAATGATAATATTTGAAATATTAACGGTTAACAAATGTTTTTTTGCTCCCATAAATTTTTATTACTATTAGTCACAACCACAATAATGCAGTTTTTGGATTCAAAGGCCATATAAAAAATATACATATGTATAAACACATCTATTATCAGCTAAGTAGAGCACCATTATAAATCACACAAGTTTGTCCACAACACTTGAAGCTTTCGATTTTCAAAAGCAACGTATTTTAAATTATTTAGTTTTACAAAGCAGTTTATAAATGATACTAAACAATGTGCAACTGCAAATGCTATTAATATGGGGAATTTAGGAACCTTGCTGACAGGAACGAGGTGCTCAAAGACATCATGAGGTAAGAAATTTTCATAGTGATTTGGATTGCCTTTAAAAATAAAATGATTTAACAGCAATGGGGTACACACAATAAATGTCTCATATATATCAACAGGTGACAACACTTTACATTTTCGTATTATAATAAAATTTCAAAGTGAAAAATGCATAGGTTCGGTTTGTTGGTTGATTGAATAAAATTTAAACAAAATAAATGGTGTCCTGCTTGATATTCGTGGTACATTCTTTATTCTTTACTTGCAAAACAATCTTCAGTCAACTTATCTACACATTTTTATTTTCAAGTATTGTGATGCAATGAAAGAAATTGCGGTTTACTTTGGGAGTTGTTCATGTAAAGTTGTCTGTAACATGATAAATGTGTATGACAATGCATTACCTTAAAATATGTCTTCTTTATTCTTTACTTGCAAAACAATCTTCAGTCAACTTATCTACACATTTTTATTTTCAAGTATTGTGATGCAATGAAAGAAATTGCGGTTTACTTTGGGAGTTGTTCATGTAAAGTTGTCGGTAACATGATAAATGTGTATGACAATGCATTACCTTAAAATATATCTTTCCAAACTTGCACATGGGTTTGTGAATGATCAATAAATACATGAAACATTAATAAAAGGATGTATAGGATTTGTGGTTACTTGAAAGCTCATGTTAAACAGCAGAAAATCTGACGAATCAAGATACCAAAACTTGGCTAAAAGCACAGATGTGATTTTTTTTTCTTTCAAAAAACAAAGCAGGAAATGCTTGTTGCCTAAAACATTACCTATATTTTGACCTGAAAGATAAAACATTTTGAACTTTTCTTTTCTTTTAGTTTTAGACAGCTAAAAATTGTGAACATGAGATGTTTCATCAGTTCAATGTGCGTTAGTTCCCCTGTAGACAATCAATGACAGCATGTGTAAATAATATTACTCATAATCTAAATAATAATAAAGATCTGCTTCTTTTCCACTTACTTTTGCATTTAACAAATTATTTTGGTAAGAACATTTTTATTACTGATCAGTTTGTGGAGAGTTTCAAAGTCTTACATGTGTATTGTTAATATAAGCTATTGCTCATAAATGGGGTCACAATTGCATTAGTTACACTGATAACGTGAGTGGTTTTTTTTTTGGGGTTTTTTTTTTATACAGATTATCTTGTACCAGTTAAATCAATGTAATAGAAACGCATGACAATCTCAATCGGCACAAATAAGTTGTTACATTATAATCAATTCATTGAAGCAGAAACACACTTGATTTTCTAAGGAAAATTTGTACTAAAATTCATCTGATTAAAAGGAAGAGAATTATAGATTTATCTTACCACAGCATATTTTATAAGCTTGCCTAGTCCACATATCAAGATGCAAATAAATTTCTTTTACAATGACTTTTTATTTTATTGAGGGTTAGAAATATCAAAAGAATTTAGTAGTAGGAAGATGTGTATACTCCTAAAACACTGCTGCCCAAGTTGAATCTATATTATGTTAAACAGGAAATTGCATCTTTTGTCTAAATTAATTTCAGAACATGTGATTGTAAAATAGGACTATACATAGAAAAGTAAGTATTTAATTTATGACATAATTACATAGGCTATTAACATTGTTCAGGGATGAATAATTAGACACGGTAATTTCAAGAACATACATGAAGAAACAAACAAACAATCCTTAAATAATTCGAAACCCCTGATTTGACTATTATGCTGCAAAAAAAATTCTTAACAAAATAAGGCAGCCTTGTGAAAGCCCAAAAGAACTAGAGATGATAGTCACATGAATAATTAAGTACTAGTAACAGAAAACAAATGCACACCAACCGCAAATATTACAATATAAATTGTTAATTGCAAGTCATGATATTAAGGAAGCCTTAAGGCATAAATGGAGAACACTTGTGTAAATATATGCAAACAATCAAAATGTGAATAGCTTCATAACAAAGAGAAAAAAAACTTTTAAATCACATTAAAAGCATTCAAAAGCTATATAACATACAGCAAAGGTTATCCTGAAATATATTTTGACATAAAATAAGCTTAAATGTTTCAAATACATGAATTTTTAAAAATAGCATTTAATTTGTTGGTGATTTTAAGATGAAATATGTGATATTTTTCCAATGTCTTTCTTTTATTATATTTTATACACAATTGTATTTTTTTTCTTTAATATGTATTATCTTTTTAATGTTAATGGGGATGACAATCTCAATTTCCCCAATAGCGATTAATAAAATCTTATCTTATGACATTAATATTTACTTACAATATTTTGTAAGGCATTGTCTTGAACTTAAGATAAAATTTTCAAGTTCTAATACTGGCTATTTTTCAAGGATGCACAAAAATTATCAAGAACTTTGTTAACTCTTAACTATATATATACACCCTAAAAAAAAAATTCTGATAAGAAACTATAAATAAATATTGGATTTTTAGCATTATATAATAAATTTAGATCTTAGATATATACATTTTTTAACTTGTTTACCACATTAAAAAAAAATGTCTCAAGGTTACATCAGACTGCTGGAAAAAAAAAAAAAAGATTGTATTGGTATGAAAATGACAGAAGCTATATAACTAAACAGAGAGACATATGATACGAAAATAACAAAATTGACAAAGACTCATATTGACTCTCCATTAATGGTGGTAACGATGCAGCTCCCTTGCAATAAGATTGATCTTGACGATTGACAATGTTTTCTTTTTTTTTTTTAATTCTTATTCTTATTCATTATAAAGGGTCGGAGAAGTGTCAACATTCTCTTTACAGTGAGTTTACTGAGGGTTTTTTTGTTTTGTTTTTTGTCCATTGCAAAACATGTACCCACAGGCTGTTGAATAATCTACAAGTTTGGGGTTTAAATGAGAACCTCAATATACAATGGGTAAATTGTACATTTTGTGTATTGTTTTGCCCTTCTTTGGTGGTTGCAATTGAACATAAAGCATGAAAGATCCATTACTAATACTTAAGCTATTTTACAATGATTATTTTTTTTCAATCTTTTTGTGAATTAAAGCAACATACACATAATCTATACAGTGAAACTTAAATGCACATAAAATACTCCCCTTTCTACTTAATTGTACTGTCCTTTTCTTTGAGCCTCTCCCCTTAACCCCCTCCTTCCCCCTTCTTTTTCTCCCATCCAGTCCAAATCCCTTAGGTCCAACACAATCTAGCACTGAGTCATGCCCTTGCTGTATAATAGACCCTATGATTCACAATGCTGCCCTCTTTATCTTTCTTTATCAATCCTTTCTTTTTTTTTTCTCAATCTGATTGGTTTATAAATGACTCACTAACAAACATACTAATCATACTCACACACTGATGGTGAAAAGCACTTTGAAAACTTATTGTAAGCAACAATAAGGGCCTAAGCTTGAAAGTATGTGTTGTGAAAATAGTTTTATGGGACTTCATTATATTGCTCAGATTTAGGTCTTTAACTTAAGGGTGGCAAATTTGGCCCACATTAGATCCAGGGTGTTTCACTAAGACTTAAGACAAGGGTGAACTGGGGCTCAATGTATGACTCATTGAAACTAAGATGTCAGTGGGTCTGAAGTTTTCTAGGTTCACTGTATCACAGATGAGATATACAATTACAAAGTGGTAAATCAAGAGTATACCATTCAGATAACAGATGCATTAATTTAATTATAAGTATAACATGACATGTCCAAAGAATAAAGGTTTTAGAGGAAAATTAATATAATTGATATTTTGTACATTTGTAAATTAAGCAGTAAGGTTAATCTTTTATGAGTTCAAAGCTTACAAAAATAGACATTTCTATGGATAAAAGAAATAGCAGCAGTATAGGAAAAAAAGGCAACAGTGCAAAGCAGCAGTATAATGACTTAAAGGTTAAGGCAAATTTGGTAATTTTTTTCTGTCTTTAATCATATCAAAGTGATTCGAGTTAAGTTTTGTGTAATCACTAAATGTGAAGATAAGAAGACCTGTTTTATGATTCAAGTTATTATAAAAATTGTTACATGTACTTTTATGTACATGTATTTCTTTTATCCATAGAAATGTCTATTTTTGTAAGCTTTGAACTCATAAAAGATTAACCTTACTGCTTAATTTACAAATGTACAAAATATCAATTATATTAATTTTCCTCTAAAACCTTTATTCTTTGGACATGTCATGTTATACTTATAATTAAATTAATGCATCTGTTATCTGAATGGTATACTCTTGATTTACCACTTTGTAATTGTATATCTCATCTGTGATACAGTGAACCTAGAAAACTTCAGACCCACTGACATCTTAGTTTCAATGAGTCATACATTGAGCCCCAGTTCACCCTTGTCTTAAGTCTTAGTGAAACACCCTGGATCTAATGTGGGCCAATTTCCCTGCACGCGTCTACTCATAGGCGGCGCGGCGCGTTTCTTTGTAGCGACGCGGCGCATGTCTTTGTAACGACGCGACAGCCTGATTTAGATGGAGGGGGAGAAAAAGAATGATGGGTTTAAAGGTGGGAGCACATGTCAGTCACAGTAAGTCAGTTTTGTGTGGACGCAGTCTACTTTTCCAGTTTCATTAAACGACGCGTCTGCCTAACGCGACGCGCCGCGTGTCTTATCCACGCGCGCCCTACCCAATTCGCTTAGAATACAACACTAAAAGCTTTAGTTACCAGTCGGTGTCCCTATTTACTCTATGTTAGTTTTGGTTCGGCATGCACGGCACGACTGCCGGCTTCAGAAAGCGACGCGTCTACCTCACGCGCGCGGCGCGGTTTTTTCACGCCCCGCTCGCTAGCCAGCTGCAGCTAAGAGACTGCTCAGCAATACCACAGACATTGATATTTATAACCCTTATCCACTTGCTACCCAAACGCTCCTAAGGTATAAGGACTTTACTTTTTAAACCACGGCCGCATGTAGCCGCCGCTGTGGCGGCAGACGCGTGCAATACCGACGCGTCAGGTAAAAGCGGCCACGGCAAGAAAATAAGAAGAGAGGACAGAGAAGAAAAGAAGAAACAACAGCAAACAACATAACACTATAATTATGCACAGGTTCAGGTTCAATGCTAATCGAAAAAAGTTGTTGTCCTTAAAAGGACATTGCTAAGGTGTAGCAGCACACGCGAGGCGGCGGCTGAGCGTTTAGCTCTTGCCAGCGGCCTTCTGGGACTTCTTGGGCAGGAGAACGGCCTGGATGTTAGGCAGAACACCTCCCTGAGCGATGGTCACACCGGACAAGAGTTTGTTCAACTCCTCGTCGTTGCGGATGGCGAGCTGGAGGTGACGCGGGATGATTCTCGTCTTCTTGTTGTCTCTGGCGGCGTTGCCTGCCAACTCGAGAACCTCAGCGGCCAAGTATTCAAGCACGGCTGCGAGGTAGACTGGGGCGCCGGCGCCGACACGCTCAGCGTAGTTGCCTTTCCTCAGAAGCCTGTGGATGCGGCCCACTGGGAACTGCAGTCCAGCGCGAGAGGAGCGGGACTTGGACTTGCCCTTGACTTTTCCGCCTTTGCCGCGTCCAGACATGATGTATCTTGTTTTGAATTCGTTTGATGTGATGCCGTCGAGAAATGTGATGTATTTTGTTCGACAGTGGATCTGTAAGGTAACGTCGGGTTATTTCGCCACATTAGATACCCTATGAATAGTTGCCTGCTTCATGCAATGTTCATGTGCTGTATTATTGGAGGAAACGGACTATGACCTCAATTTATCAGTCTACTCAAAGAAAAACACATGATTGGTTAGTTTATACATCGTTTCGTGTGTATTTTTAGTCCTGTTTTACAACCACCAACAGTCGGGGAAATTCGCCACCTTGAGGATAATTTCGCCACCACAATCGGGTAATTTCGCCATCACATATTCATAGTCTTTTTTTCTTTTTATTTGTCAATTTTTTGTTGGTTTTTTTTTTTTTTGTTGTTTTTTTTTTATTGTTTTTTTTTTGTCCCTGTCCTGATTACTTTATCCACGATGGCATTCTCAATATCAGTTGGAATATTGCACTCCCTCCCCGCCCTCCTATTAAGTCTGCATTTTGCAGAAACATGATCCGCTAAAGTTTTTCTTGGAACCCCATACTCCTTCGCCGCACCAGAACATGTCCATCCTTCCTCAACAGCTTTGATGGCCTTCTCTAAAGCATCCCTGGGATACTTATTGTATTTTTTTTCATTAGTTTTGCCCATTTTACAAAATAATAAATGAATCAGCTGACTTTACAAAATGTGGCGAAATTTGCCGACTGGGGTGGCGAAATTGTACGACAGAGGATGTATAAACAATTTTTAAAATTTCAATACGAAATAATTCTCACATTTAAAAAACAGCAATACAAATTAACAATTAGATATCATTAACATGCATAAACACACACGCAACGTAATATATATCAAATTTACAATGGCAAAAAGCAACGTAGTAATGAGACAAAATCGGAAGTCGTGATTGAGAAGAGGCAGTAAGAGAGAAAAGAGAGATGCCAGCTGAACAGCTGGTTTTTATGGCATAATTTCGCGCCGTAGAAACTTTTGAAGACTCCTAATTGGTTGCCTAATCAGACGAGACGCTATTCAAGGCTATTTTAAGACTGACACTTGGACCCTTCCAAAGGGAATGGTGGTAACGATGCAGCTCCCTTGCAATAAGATTGATCTTGACGATTAACAATGTTTTCTTTTTTTTTTTTTATTCTTATTCTTATTCATTATAAAGGGTCGGAGAAGTGTCAACATTCTCTTTACAGTGAGTTTACTGAGGGTTTTTTTGTTTTGTTTTTTGTCCATTGCAAAACATGTACCCACAGGCTGTTGAATAATCTACAAGTTTGGGGTTTAAATGAGAACCTCAATATACAATGGGTAAATTGTACATTTTGTGTATTGTTTTGCCCTTCTTTGGTGGTTGCAATTGAACATAAAGCATGAAAGATCCATTACTAATACTTAAGCTATTTTACAATGATTATTTTTTTTCAATCTTTTTGTGAATTAAAGCAACATACACATAATCTATACAGTGAAACTTAAATGCACATAAAATACTCCCCTTTCTACTTAATTGTACTGTCCTTTTCTTTGAGCCTCTCCCCTTAACCCCCTCCTTCCCCCTTCTTTTTCTCCCATCCAGTCCAAATCCCTTAGGTCCAACACAATCTAGCACTGAGTCATGCCCTTGCTGTATAATAGACCCTATGATTCACAATGCTGCCCTCTTTATCTTTCTTTATCAATCCTTTCTTTTTTTTTTCTCAATCTGATTGGTTTATAAATGACTCACTAACAAACATACTAATCATACTCACACACTGATGGTGAAAAGCATTTCGAAAACTTATTGTAAGCAACAATAAGGGCCTATGCTTGAAAGTATGTGTTGTGAAAATAGTTTTATGGGACTTCATTATATTGCTCAGATTTAGGTCTTTAACTTAAGGGTGGCAAATTTGGCCCACATTAGATCCAGGGTGTTTCACTAAGACTTAAGTCAAGGGTGAACTGGGGCTCAATGTATGACTCATTGAAACTAAGATGTCAGTGGGTCTGAAGTTTTCTAGGTTCACTGTATCACAGATGAGATATACAATTACAAAGTGGTAAATCAAGAGTATACCATTCAGATAACAGATGCATTAATTTAATTATAAGTATAACATGACATGTCCACAGAATAAAGGTTTTAGAGGAAAATTAATATAATTGATATTTTGTACATTTGTAAATTAAGCAGTAAGGTTAATCTTTTATGAGTTCAAAGCTTACAAAAATAGACATTTCTATGGATAAAAGAAATACATGTACATAAAAGTACATGTAACAATTTTTATAATAACTTGAATCATAAAACAGGTCTTCTTATCTTCAGACATTTAGTGATTACACGAAACTTAACTCGAATCACTTTGATATGATTAAAGACAGAAAAAAATTACCAAATTTGCCTTAACCTTTAAGTCATTATACTGCTGCTTTGCACTGTTGCCTTTTTTTCCTATACTGCTGCTATACCGCTGGTGCCATTTATTGACTACTTTTCAGGGAACAAGTAGAAAAGTAGTTTAAAAAAATGAGTGACTTAAGCAATCTTGTCATTCAATTCAAGAGATATTTTACACAAATAAGTATTGCAAAAGAAAAAACAATCATTCAATGTTGTTCAAACTTCAGGATAATATTCATTGCCGGTTCATCACATAAATTGCTTGTCAATTAATTTTATTACAAATATTATATTCTTTAAGAAATAATAAAAAAGCTGTTTTGTGAATATAAAAAAAATTGTTTTCTCATGACTAGTATAGTGGGAGATACCCTGTACAAGTCTCTCAAATATTACCCTACCTCTTAAAAGATTGTTATGTCTTAAATAAGACTTTCCTGGCTATTACTAAAATTTAAAAAATTCAATACTATAATTAGGCCCTACAGATACCTTTTTTTTAAATCAACAAATCCAAAGAATTTTGAAGATGAAAAGTGGTTATATAAGTTATATTAATTGTAGCATATTTGAAGCCTTTTTTTTCATAACAGGAGTGTTAAATTGCATTAAACTTTTTTGTGAGATATTATGTTCTACACTTCCAAGACAATAAATGTACAAAGAATTAAAAGAAAATTTGCACGAAAACCACCTAATTCCATCTGAAATATGATGTCCTTCGTATCATAGAGTATAAGGAAAAGCAATCTTTATAGAAACAATGCCTTAAATGGCAGCTTCAAACAATTATGCAGAAAAAATGATTGTAAACAGAGGATAGTGGATAATTATATAAACAGCATTTACCCATTTTGGAATTCAAACTGGCAAAAATTAAACATTTCAAAAAATTTAAAGGAAAACACCCAAAGAAAAATCATGATGTGATGTGCCTAATTTAAAACTTGACTAGATTTTGACAGGAACTGTAAGTGTTATTTGCATGGTTAGAAGAGTTCAGTGATAGTGTGTCTCAAATGAGCCTTGTATTTTTTAAATACTGTATGAGGGTGTCGTGGATGAAGCGGTACTGACCCATGGTCTGCACCATATGCATGCGCTGATTTCGAATCCCAAATAGAGCTTTGGGAAGGTCAACATTCTGAAAATTAAAGAGACAGATTATCAAAACTAGATTATTTTCATGCTAAGATCTTTATGATGACAACACTTTCAGTTGTATACAAAAGATTCGGATGATAAATATAAAGGAGTCAAGTTTCCTGTTACCTTTGGTGAAGGTAACTTGACGCCAATCAATCACAAGTTCGCACTATCACATTTTAGTATGCTTCTTTGATTTGTTAGTCGGCTTGTGCAAAAAATTTTTTAAAATAGTTCTATACTCTAGCCCAATCAGCAGATTGTTCACAAAAAGAAATACAAGTATCAAGTCATTTTGTTTACGTTTTTTGAAAGAAAGAGGTCAGCCCCATTCAATCTCAGAAACTCCAAAATTTTTCTAAACAGTTGAGTTGTTGATGTTGTTGAGTTGGTTTAACGTCTAACATCAGCACTATATAGGCTATATTGTGGACGGGCCCCAAGACGGACGTCGATCAGTTTTATGTGCTGCCACACACGAGACAGGGCGGGGATACCATGACTCCTGTCTCAGAAGGTCAAATTATACTGGCACTGACCCAACCAGTAGAACCGTTGAGTTATATGTACATGAACTTTGAACTGGAATTCATTCCCAGAAATTTTTTTTTAGTTTATCATAAATCATTTTTAAAGGACAATACAAGGAAAATCCAAACACAGATCTATGGAAATGCTGTCTTAAGCTGTTTAAAGAAGCAGATGTTTTGCATACAAAAAACTCAAATCATGACAAATGTCTAATGTTTAGCATTCTTAAGTGTTTAAACTTATTTAGCAATAGATATATTCCTGCTGCAACTGCCCTCTTTCATTAGCTAATGCTGGTCAATAAGCTTCCCATATTTTATAACTGATCTAATAAAGAGAATTTTCACAGAAGGTTTGCTTTAAAAAATTTTGTAGCATATAACATTTAGACGTCATACAGTTAGATACACAATCTTCTCTCCCTGGACTTGGACTTGGAGTAATTTTACAAACTTAAGCCAGTCTTTAGCGGCTAATCTAAAAGAGTAGAAAACGTGATCTTGCATACTACTTGCGAGATGAGATAAAGTTTTTTGGTTAGAAACACTTTTGTTCCAAATTTAGACTTAAAACCCAAGGTATATTAGTATATATCTATGTAAACACTTTTTTTAACACAGTGCCAGGGTGTGTGTAAGTACTATTTTATAATGGCTGAATTAGATGTTGGTGATTGTTTTAGAACCAAAAGGAAATTAAATGTCTGATGTGACTTCAGGTGTCATGCACCAAGTGTCCCTTGCCATGTTGGAATCTAGGTTGTCTTGTAGGCTAGTCAGTCCTACTTTTTTGCTCTGAAACATCATGTGTCACCAAGACTAGCACCACTACAGTCATTCACCAACAGATACCTCAGAAAATCCTCAATGCTAGATGGTCTAAAATTGTCTCAAAAAAAAAGAACTGTGGGCCAGAGCGAAGCAAATCCCCATCAAGACAGAGATCAAAAATCGTAAATGGAGTTGGATAGTAGGCCACACACTTTGAAAGCCTGTATCCAACATCACAAGGCAGGCCCTGGAGTGGAATCCCCAAGGAAAAAGAAAGGTCAGGCGTCCCAAGCAGACTTGGCGGAGAAGCACCGTCGCAGAGATAAAAGCTGCCGGTACAACATGGGCAGAGCTGAAGAGGACCTGTCAAAACCAAGTCCGGTGGAGGGGATTTGCTGCAGCCCTAGATATGATCTAAATTTAGATCTAGATTCTTGAGTGGGTTAATTTAGATCTAAGCAAGATCTAGATTGACCGAGTTCTAGGTTTACATTAATTCAGATAAAAGCTCTTTCAAAATTCAAGGTCCATTGAGAGGTTAACCGTCATTTTGCCTAGATCTCGATTATTAAAAATGGCGAACTTCCATTAATTTTGAGTTAAACACGCCAAAACAATAAAATAATGATCACAGAAGTCAAAGGTTTTTGCAAAATCTAAATAGGCTGAAAACCGCCGGTAAATCATAACTAAATTCCATTCCAAATTTGGTGTTAATCTGATGTCTGGTTTCTGAGATTAATGCATACAAAAATTCCAAGTACACAAAATATATATATAGATATTGTGGACGTGCCCCAAGACAGGCATCTGACAATTTTATGTGCTAACACACACGAGGCAGGGCAGGGATACCATGACTCCTGTCTCAGCCGATCACATTAAACTGACACCGAACCAACCAGTAGGAAGCAAAATCACCAGGACTCGAACCACAACCTTCTGCGGCGGAAGCCCATGTTCTACCCTAGGGCCACCGCGCCCCCCATAGAAAGGAGAAAGAAGAAGAGAAAGAAAGAATAGTGAGATAGATATGGGGTAGTAGGAAAAGAGAGAGATGTGATGGAGAGAGAGGGGAAAAGAGAGAAGGGGGACAGGGGAGGGATTAGGTCCGTCTCTTAATATCTCATGAAAAACTCTTTCAGTTGCCACGAATCGCATTACAAAGAGATGGTGGAAGGAAAATTTCTTTGATCTTCTTACGTTGCAAAGGTTCACAGGTAAGCCGTTTGGTACATTTTTGCAATGTAAAGGTTCATAAGCTGACTGGAGGCAGTGGGACCAAAAGAATTTTGGTAACATTTGGATTGATATTGTGTTCCAAATTTAAACCTGTACTATGACTTACATGATTGTGTTCAAGGCACCACTTCATGACCATGGTAAGGATTACAACTCCAGTGCGTCCCACTCCAGCACTGCAATGCACAACCACCGGAGCCTTTTGGCTGCTGCTCGACTCACTCTCAGCCAGCCGAGCAACAGATTCTATCTCATCCAGAAAACCTAGCGCATAAAATAGCACAGCATCTTTCAATCATAATTTTCAATTTTATAAACATTGTCAAAGTTTGGTGATTTCCATTATTTGAATAGAACGTTTTTTTTTTAATACCCAAAGTTTCTAATAGAATGCCTTTTCTGAAAATGTATCTTTTCTTTGAATTTTTCTTTCACTATGCCAGAATATTACTTATTAGTTAGTAGGCCTATTTTTTTGTTTCAAAAGAAATCACATACATGACATTTAAAGGTAAATAACGATGAACTTTATTTATTATCACTGCAAATGAATAATTCAGACCTGCCAACCTAAATTTTGTCTTGGAGTAATATCAGCTGCCACTTAGAGTAATTTTTGGAACTTGGTGGTAACAAAATGCCGGAAACATGCACACGCGGTGTGACTCCTTGACTAACTTAAAAGTTAAAACCTAAAATGAAATTTTATAGGTTGTCTCCTTGACAAAATCTTACAAAGATATACAGGAAAAAAATTAAATGTGTTATCTTGATGATTATAACTAGAGATGTTCACATGTCTACAAGTCCAAAGAGGTTTGGAGGAGTGTAGATAATGAATTTATAAAAAATTAATTACATAAAGGGCCACTTGTGGTGTATGGCAACTTAAATAAGGTTCATGGGTGCACAAATTGTGAAAGTTTTTAAAAACTGAAATATTCAATGCAGAAACAAATTTATTGGATTTTATTAATTTTCATAGGGGCACATGTGTATGAAAGGAGGCTTTCTTTTTACAAACCATGTGACAATGGTATATGTCATTGAGAGCCAAAGATAAATACAGTTAACTATTAGTGAGTCTTATCAATCTAAGAAACACTGATTTGTTAATTAAACTCTTTAGTTATGGATTTGACTGAACTTGAATCTAGATTATTATGATATCAGACGATCTTCCATTAGGCAAAGTCTAAATCATTGACTGCTTGTAAGTGCTACATGACAAAGCCTTGAGAATGTTTCGAAAGTTAATTCCTGATTAGATTCTAAAAAAGAAACAACATTTTAAGTATATGTTTTATGTGAACGATATAGTAGCCTACCTGGGCTTCTTTTCAGTTCAAACGATCAACACTAGACCCCCCCACCCCCTGCTTCTTCCCTCGGTCTTTCTACCTTTTTTAGCAATTACTACACTGTACTTTCGGTTTCGTTTTCATTGTGATTTTGACTGGCACATGGACCTTATACAGTTATAGTTATACTGATTCCAAGAGAATAAAATAGCAATGGGGTTTATAAATGAAGCCAATTTAATACATCTTAAAAATTGAAGGAATACATTGTAATAATTCTGATGGTGAGAAAAGAATTACTCCTCAAAAGTGTAATACTATTTACTCGGCCGTGTATCCCAGTTGCATGAAAAGCTTTGGTTTAATAGGGAAAGGTCGTGTGAAGTTCAACCTGCCATGTGTCATCAAGCGATGGATAGACAAGAAAGGCAACCTTTGATGCAGATTGGTGGCTTCTGCATCCCTACCTCAGATTATTGCGAGCATACAAGGGCCACACTCTAAAATCTGAGGCGGGGTCACTCCTTTCAAGGTACCTTATCGCTTGCACAAGTTGCATGTGGCATAGAGTAGGATCATAAACCACAGGAACATGAAGCACCGTGACTGATTGTTCGGATTTAAAAAAAAAAAATCAAAAAGTAAAATTATATTATGATGCTATAGCACAGCTAAAACTCGTTCACCAATACTTTCAAAGTAGGAAGGTGATATACCAGATAATTAGAACCTTGATCAGGTCTAGCCCACATCATATTTAACTGAGAGCTTATATGCAATACGATGGGGAGTCAGTACTATTTTAACTTACAATCGTTCACTATCACAACATTGATAAATGAAAATTGATGCTTTGCAATGCAGACATCTTCTGTGTATTACTACTTAGTATTACACTATTGAACACAACCCAAACGAAAAATTATGACCGGACTTTAGTATACAAAGAGTTGACTATCGATATACGGTTAATCAAACTTAGAACTAGTGGTTAACTGGTGATAGTAATTATATTGAATAAGTGAAAACGAAAGTACTTTATTATCGGATGGGCAATATCTAGTTCTATATTGTGTGTATGAAGTCTATTTTGTTGGCCCATATCTGAACAAGTGGCTAAAAACTGAAATCTTCAACTCGGCGTAATATGGCAAGGACCGCCCCTAAGGCGTAATTTGCCGCACTTTGGCGTAATAAATTACGCTCAAACCGTAATGTTGGCAGGTCTGATTTTTTAACCACAAACAAACCTAAGAAACCATAGGTGTCGTCAGGGCAGCCGTGGTCTGGCCAGTCAGTGTACTGGAGATGCCACACCAGGTGCTGTCTCCCATCATGGCGCAATATAATGCGACTTGTCAGGTAACACAATGAATCATCTGTAAACTGGAGTTCTACCTCATACTGATAGGGATACAAAAAAAAAACAAATTGTTCAGTCTTATCAAGCTACTGTGAATTTAATCGCATGGTTCATACATATTTTTTTATAAATATGGTATGATAGATTTATTTAGGTGATTGAAACAAAGGGAAAATACGGGTAAAACAAGATGATGTTAAGACAGATTTGTGCTATTATTCCACATGTTACATAGAATAGCAATAAATTAAAAAGTACTTCAAAATTTAAATTGTACTTTAAGCAGAAGTGCATTTTTAAACTGTAGAGATCAGAAACACACCTCTCCAAAGACTTGTTTATGTTGCGGTCCTTGTTCTTGAGGCCAATACATAAAACATTTAGACTTTCCAGATTCCTAAGAAAAAGGTAGAGTATATATAGCAATTAACAAAAATTATCTGATGAACTAATGGATAGTAATAAAAGAAAATTCTATGTTGTTATTGCAATATCAAGAACATTTTTGCCAAGAAATCTTACATGTAATAACTCCAACAAAGCAAATTGTCATACTTGGTACTTTTTGGTCCACTCAAAGGCTGTTCGATCACAGCACTAGTTATCACATCTCTTTGTGAATTTACTATAAAATGTTGATGGTTTTACATTTTCTTTAAAATGATGTAAATTAAACGTTTAAAATATCATATGATTAGCTTAAACATTAATGAACAAGCTGCTTTGCATTGTGGCAAATGTGAAAAGGATATCAATAAAAATTTTACCCATACATGTGTTTTAGTTAAAGCTTACCTTAGATTTCCATGGTGAAAATGTAATCTTCTTGACATATCTTTTCAAAACAGAGGTTTTATATATAGATCTAGTCTAAGGTATCCTTACTGATCTGCTTAACCAGATTATAAAAATTACAACTTGAGATATGAAATGTACCAGAATTATAGAATATTTCATTAGTATACATGGACATGCCATTTTAACATTTGTCTATGTCAAATAAGAATTTTCATTTAAACCCTCCCAAAGGTCCTACCTGGAAAGGAGTAAGCATTGCTAAGACATGGACCTTATTTTCCCACACCATTTGCCAAAAATCCTGTGCTGTATTCTCAAGTGGGGCTTGTGTAGCAATGAACACCCAGCGGTTTTCATTTGCAGTAAGCTGTGGAAAGCAAGGACAAAGCCCATACTACAAAGAACAGCAAAATTTGAGCAGTGGAAGGAAGAGTAGTACATAACAGTAACAGCATTTGGTGTTTATCCATTATCCATATTTATTTATTTATTTATTTTTGTGGGGGTGAGGGGAAGGGGTGGGGGGGCACTGAAAAATAATGTCATGGATAAAGGTATACACCATATACTATTATTGGCTGGAAAAGTGAGATTCGAGGTTCTTGACTTCTAAGATCCATTTTATAAACTTCTCCTTTAATACAGGGTCCAGTGAGGGTTTCAACCAAGTCAATGTTTTATGCAAGAATTTTTGACTACTATTTCCCCTAAACGAGGCAATAATAATGTTCTATTCACATGAAGAAAAATACAAAGATAGTTGTCTTATTGCATTTAATTTTATGAATAGACTAGTCTCACAATTGGCTTTGCGAAGAAAGAAAAAAATGAATCCATATAGTTTCTACTAAATGTAGATTCAGGAGCATTTTTAAATAATGGAAATATGTATAAGTGCTTTATATTCTTACCTTGAGGTTTGATGCGTTGATGTAACCATCCGGATTGTCTTTTCGAGGTGTGAGTATCACCCTTGTGACATCATAGGGCAAAACATCTTTGAATCTGTTCCTAGATGAATTGTGTGACGCCTTTGCAACACTGCACTCTAAATTGCTTGACTTCCGAGGAATTTTCTCAAACTCTGCATACACTTGTCCCTCAGATATTTTGCTCTCTAACATTCTTCTCTGTGGTGAAAAAAATAAAAATTAAATAGAAAACATAAAAGGAATAAAAGAAATGTAATAAAGGTTTTTTTTATTTCCTCGAAAGCAAAAAGCATTTACATTTTTTAAATACTAATCATTGATGAGTTTCTCTTTTAATAATTGAGTAATAATTCTTAAAAACAAACATGAAAAAGCACATAAACATATGGAGACAGCTAGCTACGATCGCCTTCTCTTCAAACTGAATCTATTCAGCCTAACTCTCAGTCCTAATTTTAAACCTTAAAAGCATAAAAGTGTATTTTTGGAACACTCAACAGCTATTCATCTTTGCCCCCAAATCTACTTCCTTCTTTACAAATTTGTTCCTTGATGTACTTGTATTTTATCACGCCCTCCTATCTTGCAAAACTGTATTTCATCCTTTGATATTGATAGACACCTTACTTTGCCACATTGTAAATATAAAACAGTGTTTAAAATCATATTCACAGTGCAAGTGGCTAACTTCATTTTTATAATTCACTTCTTTTTTCTGTCCAATATTAACTGGGGGCCAACGGCCCCTTGAATCTGAAGAAATTTTGTAATTTTAGCTAAACCTAATTTAACAGGGCTGCCACTCAAGTTCAATGAAATACACTGATTTTCAGCGGGGGGATCTGGGGGCCAATGGCCCCCTGAAGCTGAAGAATTTTTTAATTTTAGCTCCTAAATATAATCCTCAGAGAAGTTTGGAGACAGGTGCAGTGTGCTTTCTCTTTTACATCAATTTTCACAATGGACTCATCAGCACTCAATGGGATCGATTTTCACTACTACTTTTTCCTTCTAGCCACTTAAAGTTTAACTCCACTGAGTCCTCTTTCTTTATTTCGTCCTTATCACAACCTCGCAAAATGAGCAGATAAAATACGCTTGAATGACCCAAGGGCTGATCTCTCAAGCCTTGCAGACTATTAATACCTCAATAGATTATTACTGAAATAGTAGCCCTAAAAAGAAAATTTAAAGTTCCACGATCTATCTGCACCCAGAAATAAGTCTAGATCTAAAATATAGATCTGATGCGCACTAAATTTTGGACTTCAGAGAACTTTTTACACAAACTGCCATCAGTTGACTGTGGATGAAAATTGTCATTTTTCTTCCAACAGTAATTCGAGCCCACAGGGCTTAACATTTGGTCTTCAAACTCACAAATGTCAAAAACATTCCATTGAGATAATCATGCCATCTTTTCGCCTTATATAAGGACAATGAGCGGCAAATCAGGTATTTCCCTTGTGCTCCGAACTGTACAGAAGTTACCAAGAATATGCAGTATAGATATTTATTCTTATAGATTACCAAATTTTCGGCCCTTATGATATATGATGTTTGCTTTTTAGTTTCTTTCCTCCGATGGTTGCTCAGATGAACAGGTGGGGAAAAACAATTTTCTGTCCCTGAATTTTAAAAAAGTACAATCGCAGATGCACTATAAAACTTGGAACTAGAAAGTGTGTTACAATGAATACATCAAAGGGGAGCGGATCAAAACGAAAGCAACCTATTCTCAACACTACCAGTTGCAGGAGTAGCGGGCACTTTTAGATAAATGCATTTGTCGAAAATTTGTGGATCCACGGATGAGTGGCAGTACTGTCTAAATCCAATATTAATCTTTGCATTTATTTATTTATAAGTTATGTTTTGATGGTTCCATTCACCTGTTAGCTCTTAATTTGTCCTTTTTAAATGACGTGTAATTATGTTGTTTTTCTTTTCAAACTGCCAATCTAATTTTTAAACTGAAATCTCACCCTATCATCTGTTGGAGCTCGACTCTCATCATTCATCAATGATAGGACAACAGATCTGGATAAAGTCAGACCATTCATAGCTGCCATCTTCAAAGGCCCCACATTTAGTCCTTCTGTCAAACTCTGAAAATCAATATTGAAAAAAAAAGATTAGAGGCTGCAAAACAATTGAAAATTGCTCAGCAAGTAACCTGGGATGTCATTCTCTACCAAACAGAGCTTACCGAAAGATTGTAAGGTCTCTAAAAGTAAGCTTAAAAAATCGCCACTTTGTTTTCCTAACTACAATGAATTCTATATCATAATATAGACTATCACTCCATTAATTTATATGCAAAACACAAGAAAGATCACGGGAAAACCTTCATATAATGCACTTGTTTCATCTTTAAATTTAGATCATCAATTTATGTATTCAGTATTGTGTCACATACATGCTTTGACAGGTTGTTCTATATGATAACTGTTCAGAGTAGATGGCTCATCCTTGCATCAAGGCTAAAAAGAGTGAGAACTGTAAGATGGAATGAGTGGTAAGAATCACTCTTACCTTATCATGTTCAGAGTCACTGTCTGAACCCATGGAGTAGTCCTTTAGGCTTGTCAGGTTGTCACTGCCACTTTCTTCCTTGTCTTGTTCACCCTGGCTCTTGAAACTAATATTGTCAACGTCAGTAATCCTTGAATGAGTCATCTCTGATCTAAGCACAGATGTGCCCATGTCAGAGACAGAGCCCTCTTTAACAAAACGCACCATTCCAGGCTTAGAGAGTGGCACCACAGTGTCTAAATTAAAAGTAGAGCGCAGTTTTTGTGTGATTGGCTCTCTTCTAGGTTGAGGAAGGACTGGTACATCATTGTTAGAGCTAGAACGCTTCACCTTGACCTTCGCTAGTGATTCGATTTCATGATTCTTCTGATCTGATGCAACACCTCCATGTACAATATCTGTGACAGGAAAAACTTTGATAATCTTTTCCTCTGGATGAATTTTGTCCGAAGAAAAAAAAAGATTAGAGGCTGCAAAACAATTGAAAATTGCTCAGCAAGTAACCTGGGATGTCATTCTCTACCAAACAGAGCCTACCGAAAGATTGTAAGGTCTCTAAAAGTAAGCTTAAAAAATCGCCACTTTGTTTTCCTAACTACAATGAATTCTATATCATAATATAGACTATCACTCCATTAATTTATATGCAAAACACAAGAAAGATCACGGGAAAACCTTCATATAATGCACTTGTTTCATCTTTAAATTTAGATCATCAATTTATGTATTCAGTATTGTGTCACATACATGCTTTGACAGGTTGTTCTATATGATAACTGTTCAGAGTAGATGGCTCATCCTTGCATCAAGGCTAAAAAGAGTGAGAACTGTAAGATGGAATGAGTGGTAAGAATCACTCTTACCTTATCATGTTCAGAGTCACTGTCTGAACCCATGGAGTAGTCCTTTAGGCTTGTCAGGTTGTCACTGCCACTTTCTTCCTTGTCTTGTTCACCCTGGCTCTTGAAACTAATATTGTCAACGTCAGTAATCCTTGAATGAGTCATCTCTGATCTAAGCACAGATGTGCCCATGTCAGAGACAGAGCCCTCTTTAACAAAACGCACCATTCCAGGCTTAGAGAGTGGCACCACAGTGTCTAAATTAAAAGTAGAGCGCAGTTTTTGTGTGATTGGCTCTCTTCTAGGTTGAGGAAGGACTGGTACATCATTGTTAGAGCTAGAACGCTTCACCTTGACCTTCGCTAGTGATTCGATTTCATGATTCTTCTGATCTGATGCAACACCTCCATGTACAATATCTGTGACAGGAAAAACTTTGATAATCTTTTCCTCTGGATGAAGTTTGTCAGAATACTCAATAAAACTATGGGGTCCAATTGGCTTTTGTGTATCTATGGAAATAGAGACATCCAAACCTTGTGATTCAGGATATGGTGGAGGATCCCCTAATTTGTCAAAAACTTCTTCCATTTCTTGGCAGTGGTTGGGATCCTCTTGATTGGAATTCTTCTCTTCTTGACGACTCAAGGTAGGGAGTAGATAGTGAATCTTGTGGCTGTTCATTGACAACATTTAGCGGCGCTGGGCTGATGTATGCGGATGGCCCTGCAAGCTCTTTCAATCCTCTGAGGGATGAACGCTTTAATATTGGTCCCTCCTTACTGAGAGAGCCTGTGCGAACAATCCTCATTCTGCGGAAGCTTTCTCTCAGAGTAGCCTCTTCCTTAATTTTTGACATAGGAGGGGCTTCATCTGGAGCAAACATTCTGATTTGAATCTTTGACTCTTCTTTCTGTTCAGACACTAATGCATTTTTGGGCCGTGTCTCTTCATCATCTGAGCTATCATCAGACTCCTTGGCATGGAAGGTGGAGTATGAATGTTCACTAGATGTGTCATCAGGATCGTCACTGAGAACTTTGTTCAGAGATCCCTTTACAATTGGAAGTTCATTTGTGTCACGCAGGGAAGAACGAGTTGAGAAGATATGAGTACTGGCATCACTGGTTCTCCTTCCAATCTCAGGAGCAATACCATCTCTGGAAACTTCTGAAACCAGGTTTTCCTGCTCACCATTTACCCCGGTATTTGTAACTTCTTGAGCACCAGGCAATGAGGATTCATCAGGAGATGCTATATTTTCACTGACTAGATGAGATGGGGAGTTCTGTAGTGCCTGTAGCAAAGATAAGTCATCCAGGCTATGCCCTAAGTCTGCTTGCGGCAGTAAGCTGTTGTGATCACTAAACTCAGTCTTCTCAGTAGGCACATGCTGATTTTCAAGCTCCAAGGCAGCCTGAGTTTTCAGAGTTTGAGAGGGAGGGGGAGAAGTAACAACAGCAAGGTCTGGGGTGCTGGTGCTTGTGCGAGGGTAAGGTGGGGGTGGCCTGTACTGGTGGTAGGCTATGACTGCTTCCTGGGCTAACAATTGGTTTCCAGGTACAGAGGATGAACTTGAGGCAAAAGTATTTCCATTACTGTGAATGAGGGCTTCTCCTGCAGTGTGGAGATCTGGTGAGCTGTAGGTAGGGTGGACAAGATTCCCCCCAGGACTGAGTACACTTCCTACTCCCCCTGCTGCTCCACTAATGCTGCCGGACCTGCCAACCTGATAATGCCCATGATGTGGAAGATCCTGGAAGATATTCGCATAAATGCTATACGTTTTAAGGGCATCTACATTGGCATAATTGCCATGATCATCATCCCGAGCTTGAGTATAACCCATACTGAAACTGTTGCTTCTGAAACTGTGTGCATTGTGTCGGATCTCTGGCTGGCTGTAAGCCATGCCATCTGGATGAACATACACTTGTGCTGCGCCAAGATGTGATGGTGCGATTTCCTCAAAGTGTGGCTGCAGACGTTGAATATGTTGATGGGATTGGTTGGGATGGTGTTGTGGCTGTTGTTGCATTATCATGCGCTGCTGCATAACAACATCATAATCAGGGCTTGGACGATAAGCAGGTAGCAAAGTTGCCCTGTTGACATACACTGGATCTCCAGTGCCATCTGGGGTAGGAGTCAAGTTTTCATATCTCTGGGAATATAAAATATATGGGTCAAGAGATCAATACCTGAGAAATTATGTTTTTCGATCTGATTTTATATTTTTTGATTAGTTGTAACAGTTTGAAAAAATTTAAAGCCTCCCCGTCCGAACCACATGCCAGTTGATACGTGAAAAGCCTAATTTATTTCTCTCAGTGTCATAATTAATTTAGCAAATGTTCTATCATTTTCAAAGATTAAATTGTTTCCTCAGTAGTACCTTAAAGATATCTATTACTTGTAAAATAAACCACAGTGTAAAGCATTCTTGGGATGAGGGGATGAGCTGATTCAAATGGTAGAGCGCTGACTTTGATGTTATCCACTGGTATTGCCACACTGTCATTGCTTGGCAGCATATAAAATAGCCAGACTTTAGTCTTGGAACCCATTCACAATATATCCTAGGTGCAAACCAAAAAGCAATGGCCTGAGACAGAATTGTTTAAACCATTGTATATATTTGTTACACCCACTGCAAAAAATCAACTTACAAGGCAAAGAAAGATTATACTGAATTACCATGCCTTGCTGTGAGTAAATGCCATTGCTTGCATTATGAATATTGTGTTGGTGATCAACACCATCCCCCATTCCTATTGCATGATGCTGAGGGGGGGTGTGGTAGTGATGCTGTGAGGCGGTTGATGTTGGGGCTGGCAGTGTACGGCCTGGTGGTGGAAATAGCTGCTGTTGTTGGAGTTGATATGCTTGCTGCTTTGCCTCTGATGACTCAAGACTTTGCAGAGAGCTTTGATGAGAGCCATGCGCAGGATCTGTACAAAAAGGAGAAACAATTACAATAGTATTAGTACACATGAAATTCAGCTGATTGAAAGAGAGTACAGAGGGAACCTATGAAAGGTTAGGAAATGAAGAAAATTATACAATATATTAATAGTCGTGTGCTTCTGCATTCCTCTGTCGTAGCTCCTAATACAATCATATGTTAGTACTTTGAAAAGGTTGTGTAAATACATTGAGGAGATATAATGCCTTATATAATAAACACTTAAACTAGCATATATATTATAGAAAGTTTAAAAAGAATATATTATTGGACTCACCCTGAGACTGCCTCTGGTCATTAATATGTGTTAGAGATGTCTGTGAATGAGCCTTTTCAATAGAAAAGAAAAGCTTAGAGTAAATAATAGATAATAAACACTACGTTTACTTGACTAAATTGAAATTAATTCACAACATAAATAGTTTTTCATAATTACCATAAGGTTCTTGAAAAACAATTTAAACTAAATGAATGGGATTAGTATGAAGAAAATCCATTTTATTAATCATACTTCAAACTAAATCTGAATCAGCAAGATTTGTGTGAAATATTGACTAGTTAAATAACAAAATATTTTTCAAACCTATTAAGAACTATTAACTCTTTTTTCCATCTCCTGCTTACCAACTCCTGTGAAGAATGGGATGAGTAGTCTGTTGGTGGAATGTATACTTGTTGAGCATCCCTAGATTTGTACAGATAAAGAAAACAAAATCAAAGATCAGACTTCAGGCAAAATATCCTCTAAGGATAATAACTTTAAGGACAAACTTAAATCATCGTCAAGTATAAAAAAAAAAAAAAATTTAACATGAACATTAAGGGGAGTTACAGTAACAATCTAGACCTTTAAATATAACTCATATCTTCACATTTTTTCTTATTTCCATGTAAAGACGCAGAGTACAAATGTCTATAAATAATGACTAGGAAAGTAAATAGAAGTTGGCTCAGTGACATATCACACTAACTCGATTTTTAATGAACTGGCACTATTATGTGAATTGTGTTCGTGCATTAGATGAATCAATAAAAAAATGTATTGACAAAATGCAAACATACATACATGTATGGTACTCCATTGTCTTCGCTGAGACTTAAATCAGTCAAGCTGTTACTGGATCAATTCATGCAGGAGAGACAAACAACATGTGGCAAAATAAAGCATGCTGCATAACACAAAGTTTTTGACATTCTTTTGAGACATAAACTTAAGCAATTTCTAGGCAACATTTCAATAGAGAGGCAATAAGAGAATATGGTGGAGGATGATTCAGGTATAACTTAATGCAGTATAAAGATTGTATTTGTTTTGGTGGGTTTTTTTTTTACAAACAAAGAGCAGTAATAAATAATAGGGTATCTTTCTTTTTTTATTGTCATAAATAATTATCTTAAACAATCTTTCTCCTTGGCACAACACATCAAGTTTTGCTTGTTTTTACTTATTTCATGAATTGTCTGAGACATAATTACATACAAAAAGGTTAATTTGATCTATTCTATTAAAAACATTTAAATTTGAAATAATTGTTGTGGAAATGTATACCCAATTTTAGAATATATCCCTTCAAATCCTAACTGATTAATATTTGTACTTTTACATTATTTATATATGTATATATGTATGTATGTATGTATGTATGTATGTATGTATGTATGTATGTATGTATGTATGTATGTATGTATGTATGTATGTATGTATGTATGTATGTATGTATGTATGTATGTATGTATGTATGTATGTATGTATGTATGTATGTATGTATGTATGTGTGTGTGTGTATACAACTATAATAGTTGTTCCCACACCCTCCAGTTAAGTATAAAATGTAGCCAGCATACAATTTGGTACTGAAGGTTCAATTTGTTTGTTTTTTTAAATTGTGTACTGAATTGCCTTATAAATATGAATACACTTTAACAAGGCTTATGATATATAAAAAGAGTGTGGGAACAACTATGTAAAATTATTAAACCTTTGACAAATATTGTAGAACTAGGAGTAGGTATAGAAGCAGGATGCTTAACATCATCACTAGCAGTAGTAACCACAAAGAAGGAGAGAATTTAAATGACATCGAGGTAATTCTAAATGGCATTTGCAAGATAAGAGCTTTTAGAAAATGATGTATCTCAAACCTACTCAATGACATTACATTTTTTAAAAACTCACACAAATTCACTCAAAATGAAAGCGCTATAACTTGAATCATTCTTTCCCCAGTAACATTTAAAATTTAAGGTAAACTTTTCAACAGGTAAGAGAGAATGTTTGCTGTCTAAATAGATACTTGTTGAGGCCAAGCAACAAAAAGCCTGAATTATTTCATTTTTTGTAATTAAAGATATAAATATATAACAATGCAGTCTTACAAATACTAGTATCATTTACAGGGAAAACATACTGTGCAGGTTGAGAAAAATATTCCATAACTCTATAAGAAAAGAACAAAACATGAAGTCATGGATCATATGAAAAGTCTCTCAACCAAAGACAGGAGAAGAAAAAATTGGCTTGAACCATCACAAACAACGATGGAAGAGAAACAAAGTTGATTATGCACCTCCAAACAATCAAGCAAATGATGATAGGCATTTTATGAGAATAGTAAAGTGTCTTTCTTGTTCAGAATGTAGGAGAACATTTAATGCATGCACAGATACTGAAAACATGCCTAGAATAATTGAAAGTCAAGGCTGACAAAATTTACAAAAAAAAAGTATTATGATGTTGAGATTCAATATTCTTGAGCATTAGTTCAAGCTGAATATGTGTGGTCCTGAAAAAAAAAAACCTCTACTGTTCACAATTAAGCAGTACTTATTGACTAAACTTTTTAGGTAAAAAAACAACAAACGTTCAGAATATGACTTTAAAAAAATAAATAAATAAATAAATTTAAATTCAAACGCAGGTTAATTAGTGAAATAATTCTTTAAGGAGTGCTCATCATTTAAACAAATGGTCAGATCGGAGTTGTATTTATTTATTATTTCCACCAAACATTTTGTATAAATCTAGAATGTCTATGATTTAGTCTAAGGCTGTATGATCAAAATTATATCACTATGCATAAAAACGTTGTGCTATTGTCCCATCTTTCAGCATCTATTGGCACGGCTAACAATTGTGGTCCATTATATCTTTAAATACCAATGACTGGAAACTTATTAGACCATTCATAAATTAAAAACTATAGACTTAGCACAAAGGATTTAAATAAATTCTTTTTATAGTCCGGATGACTTAATTTAATCAAGGATGTGTGATAATAGAAACATATCACAAGCATGCCATGCCATTATCCATGGCAAATAAGTTGTTTCTCCAGGCAGAGTGTAAGAACAAAAATGTAAAACCAAAATCAAATTAGTACATTGTTACATTGTTTTAGGGTGAGGACTTTTTGGTAAATGCATATGCCTTTACATTTGTTCAAAAACAAATTTCTAATTTTTTTTTTTTTAACCTTATTTAAAACTAATAGCCTTACCTTAAATTTCCTTTACTTGACTTGTAAAATTTGCATTGAACTTGAGCTAATCGTGACACATACTTGGCAGTGTCTGAATCTTCCTACAAACAAACCAAAATTAACATCAAACAACATCTAACATTTTTTACAAATTACTTTTTAAGTAAAAATCAAATTAACCAAGATGAAGAAGCAATAACTAATAAACAATCTTTATGGTACTCTTCAATAAAACAACTCGAGATCATTCAGTTATTGAATCAAAAGGACAATTTCGGGGAGCTTTTAAACTTCCTAAAAACTTAAAGGAAAGGTTTTGGCATTCATGAAAGGTAGATTTCACTCAGAGAATCAATGCATCAATTTATTAGATTAACAAGTACATATGTAAATACACAATGTCATTGCACTTTGATAAAAAAAAGACAAAAATGAGTTTATATCCTTTTAACCCTAATCGTTTATTATGTCCTACCTGAACAATATGTCAGGAGTATATTTGAGCCCCATGTGTTGTACACAGGAAAAAAAATAACACATTCCTATCAGTAAATCGGGGGTACATTACAAACACATGTTCAATATGTTGTATGTTGGGGGCATATTTCGACCCCTTCACTTCAGACCTTGAGCATGATTTTATTACCACCAATTTCATAAACCAAACTTCTGCAATATTTGTTTCTGGTTTGATACTGCTTTCACAAGGAAGTGAAAAAAGATTTTCTAATAATAATAACTTACGGTTAGGACCAACTCGTATTTTTAGTTCTTTAAAGATTAGGGATCGAAAACACCCCCTATTTGTCAAGAACATATATCAGACCTGTAAGCTGCCCTTGACAAATTGTCTGAAAATTCCTGCTACATCTATGGACACAGCAGATGAGTGCCGAAGGTGTAAGTTTTTCTAGGGGGTCTGGGGGCGTGTTCCCTTGGAAAATTGTGTAAAAACTGAGTCGAAAATAAGTTCTCTTGTGAACATTTTAAGTTATTTTAGTTAAAAAATACCGGACCTCCTTTTGCCTTCAGAATAACAAATTGATGAACCCTTTTCAATTTAAATACTTCATGATTTAGATTGGTTAAAAAAAAAAAAAAAACTTTAGTGTAACTGTATTGCATCGATTCTCATCTGTATTGTTACTATTAGTCATAAATGGGCACTAAAAAAAGCAGTAAGAAATGTAATGATGTATTAAAGCAGTACTATAGATTAATGTATTTTTAATTTTTATTTGTGCCCATTACCTGACGAATGTGTCGTTCGTTCAGATACAGTATAGGTCCTACAAGCCTAAGGCTAATATATCTAGAACCAGATTTCTAAATCATGATTATGACTCTAGTCTGAACTAGATCTACATTAGTAAGAATAGTAAATGACTGCTAGGGCCGAGGATTGGCTGTTAAATTAAGACGGAGAGATCGGCATGTGGACGAATTGACGATAAACCAAAGCTATGTTTCTTGTTTGTAAACGTACATTAGAATAATGCGAAAGGCCTGTTAAGCATTAGCCTTGGAATGACAGCGATGGCCAAGAACTAGATGTGAAGATAGAGCGATGGATACTGCTATTCAAAGTTTGTATGTATAGTGAACAATAAAGAAAACAACGAGTGGGGATTGGTCGATATAATTGACGTCATTGACTAACCCAAACTTGATCACACAATCGCAAGGGCAAAGCACATAGAAATATCACATACCGATATACATTGTAAAAAATTGTTCCTTCATTTTCTTCTGCACACGAAACTTTCTATATTCTTCTCTAGTTAGATTGCATGATTGACAGAATAATCGTAGCCATAAGATAAAAATGCTTAATGCAAAAAACATCAGGTTTGTCAGAAAAGGCAGCTCTGCTAATGCATTATGATACCCTTGTATTTAATGCACACAAATATGTGTCGGCTCGGATGTATAAAAAAAAAAAGGTGGGGAACTAAGGTGCTTTTTAAAAACGCTCCGATAAATGGATCACGGAAACAAAATACGACCATCGACGGTCCACCTTTTTTGTTTCTTTAACGGTTGACGGCGTTCTAAGAGCAGCATTTTAGTTGAGCTAGGCAGAGGCGCATGCGGCCGTGACCGTCTTATCTTAAAGAGGTCGAGAAAAGCCACTTGATCTCTCCGTTATCTACGGCGCCGAGGTCTGTTACTAAATTTAGTGCTCTCATAACTAGTGCTCTAGATTAGTGAGTATTAATAGTGCGCTATCTTAATTATGTCATTGGAAAAACAAAAAACAAAAAAAAACTCCATTAAAAAAAAAAAATAAATTTAAGTTAAAAAGAATAAAAAATATGAAAATAAAAATTAAGTATAAAAAATAAAATAAATAAAAATAAAAAAAATTAAAAAAAAAATTAAAATAAAAAAAATTAAAACAAAAAAAGCTTAATAAAAAATTAAAAAAATAATTATAAACATGTATATCAAAAATGTCACTAAAATTCATTAACATTCTTTCACCCGTATTGAAGTTATGAGTAACTAAAGTATAAATTTACAGTTTTGACTACTACAAAAAATTTTTTGAATTGAAGCCTTTTTTATCGCAAAAATTTTAAAATACTTTCAAACAATCATATTATACCAGGAATGTTTTTTTGTGAAGGAAAATAAGTAAAAAAAATCACCTTAAAACTTCAATGGGGACCTATATAAAAAAAGGACTTTTTGAAGTTCATGAGTCGGGTGCATCTATACTGGCATTCTTGATTGTTCTTTTTTTTTTTGAATGGATATACTCATTTTGAGATGAGGGTCGATTTGAAGAAGACGAGACCAAAATAAAATTTAGTCTTTTAACTTTATTTTGAATATCAAAGTAGCTTTTGTATAGCTTGGTGACTGTTTTCAGTGCCTGGTTTTCCAAGCAAGCCCAACACAAAGTGACAATGTTTCAGGAATGGAGTGCAGTGGCATTCAAGAATGTGCTGTTTTTAGAATGTTTTTTTTTCTTGAAAAATGTCGTCTGTAGATTGTCATATAATTATGTATCAATGGCACACTGACTCGAAGCAATCACATCATCAGTCATTGGTTAGCAGAACGATAGGGATAAATGAACTTGGAGAAATGCGTTACTGAGTCTGTTAAATTCAAGATCAATATCATAGTCTCTGTCGAAATGATTGGGTTATTTGTGCACCCTTGTGTCTGTTTGATTATTGTGCGCGTTAGGTTAAAATACCATCAGTGTCTTTTTTGTTTGTGTTAACTGTCTAGTCTAACTGATGTTATCATTCAGACTTTCACTGAGCACAGAGTAACCTTCAAACTGCCTTATCTTGTCTTGGGTGTTCAAGCACAGACTTCAGTTGCTGACATATTTCTTAACTAAATTGAGAGGCTGACATCTAGTTTTCTGGTTATGCAGAGATATAAAGTATAGGCCTCTTGTTTATAAAGCTTGTGGGGTGTTTTAAAACGACACAGAGGAGAATATGCAGATAGGGCAGAGCGTTAAATCCAAAAGGGGTGAAGCTACAATTGAAAAATTTCGCAGCCTAATTGATGTCGCCACAACTCTCCTGCAATGTTCGGTTTCATACATTAAACGGTTTTATTGTCCAAGGGACCAGATAAAACTGCATCAAGCACCAAATACAAGGATATAGCCCTTGTGGGCCCGAAAAACCTAGCAGTTTGCATAAAAAGTCATAGTCTCCATTCAGGAATACTTTGATCTCCCTACCTTGCCATTAGGTTTCACTAGGCGTTCTATTTTACTTGCCATTCAACTATAACAAAAATCTCTTATGTTTTGGGTGGCCTTCATGGAAGCATTATTTATGATTACAATATTCTAAATGCATTATTTTAAAGAAGAAAGGGTTAGATCAAATGGAGAATCCAAAATAATTTGGTAATTTAGTTATTTTAATGTTTTTTTTGCCTATAGCAACTTTGAAATAAAAGAATTAACATAATTTTTTTCCAAATATTAAAAACCATAGTTATGTAATTGTCACACACATATAACAAAGCATCTTTGAGAAAAAAGTTTTTAAAAAAAAAAAAAAAAGAAAACACATTATAGGTTGCACTTAAAAATAGCCACACACATACTATTAGGTCAAGAAAGTATTTTTTATATGTGTTAAATGATATTAAATTTGATTGCGAGTTGTTTGTTTGGGCAAATAATTAATTTTGCTTTTTACATTTTGAAAATCCGTTGGAAATAAAACTTTTATGAACATTTTTAAGTTTTGCAATATCAGTGTTGCGTTAGGCCCTAGCTACACCAAACTTGGCCAAACGTGGGTCGTCATTCACAGATGACAAAGTATGCGGTGTTGGTATAAACAACCCAAGCAGCACAGACGCCGGCCTAAGCATGTGATACTAGGATCAAGGTTGATGGTCAGCGGTGAATGCCCTTCAAACATACATGCAAAGCTAGTCTGACTTGACCAGCTATCTAGATCAAAGAGTGCCTATTGGTTACGCTAAAAAACTAATCTTTTTTCATAAATTAATTTATTGTGACCTTATTTTATTAATATCTGAGACTTTGTCAAAATTCCGACGCATGGTGAAAAATTTACAGGTCTGATATATGTGTAGAAAATGATTGATGGTCAATATGGTTCAAAGCTTTAGCTGCCAGTCAGACAGAATCATTTGAGGAATGAATGACTGAGGAATACATAAAGTTTCAAAACTAAATCCCAACTACAAGTATAGTTTAACACAGGATAATTGAACCCATGAGTCAAAAACTACCAACATACGATAAGGGTTAATGTCATTCAAAAATATGCAAAACATATTTGTGTACATGAAACAGCTTAATGTAAAGTTGAATATCAAAGTCTGACTATTTTTTAAAAGGGTTTGAACCACTGGTTGTTTGTTTGTTGTTATTTCGTTTTGTTTTCCTTTTTAAAGAAATGAATGGCATATTTACATTGTCTTCCTCAAATTTCTTCTTTTTCACATTGAGATCTTACTCTAAAACAAAACAAAAAATTAATTTTGCTACTCTATCGACTATATTTGCTTTTATATCCTTACCAATTGGAATTGCACAGAGCTCTTAGGTGTATCAATCTCCAAAGTTTTCTTGTTTTGGGTCACTTTTGCAATCTCTGCCCATCTGAAACAGTTTCGTTTCAATTTACAACACAGTTTTAACCTCATTTTTCATATGTGAAACTGAGATATAAGCCAAATTAAGCTTAGAAACATTAAGGCCTTGTTTACAGCTCTGAACAATAAACTTATTTCCAATGAAATGAGATGTTCACATGAACTTATGTAGTTCTGTAGATTAATAGCAAGAACTGAAAAAATAATAGATAAATAGTTTTTTTCCTGGTCCTTTTTTATTGATTTATTTTGTCATAAATTTGTTATTATTAAAAATAAAATAACTTTTTCGCACCCATCACCATGCCCAATCTTGACTTAATCTCAACATTAAAGAGGACACTTTTTAAACCTTAAACAGTTTAGTGAAAATTTCAAGTTAACTGATAGAAATTTGTTTTGTCATTATAAAGCTCTTAAAAAGTGAACAAGGATCTGTTTGAAACTTATGTTGATATCCTAAAGTTCAGAATTTGTATTTATAGGAATATTTTTTACTATCTCATTCTGATTCAAATTATTTTAACATATAGGAATTTTGGGACAGGTTTTCAGATGATCTACATAAAAGATATATACCAATACATGTATTTCCTAACATTATTTGTGTAGAGAGAGAGAAAGAGACGACAAGAGGGAACTTATATTTGTGGAGAGAGAGTAACAGAGAAAGAAGAAAGAAGAAAAAAAGGTTGAATTTAAATTTAAGGTGATAGAGGGATAGAGAGAAAGTGAGTAAGAGAGATGATAGATAGAAAAAGAGAGAGAGAGAGAGAGAGAGAGAGAGAGAAATAATACTAAAAAAGAAAGAAAAAAAGTAGTAATAATGAAATTTTTTTAAAGGAGGAATATATAAAGAGAATAAAGAAGAAAGAAGAAAAAAAAAGAGAGATAAAGAAAGAAATTTAAAAAAAGAAGAGAAAAGATAATTTCATTTCATAAAAAAGGAGGAAGCAAAAATAATATTAACTGGTGGCAAGGGGTCTAAAAGTTCCCCTTTCAAAAAGAATCGGCTTACAGACAATAACACTGTATTCAACCTGTTTGTGTGAACGGGTACCCCAGCTTGTATATATATATATATATATATATATATAACATATATGGGTATATATAACATTACTATATATATATATATATATATATATATTCACCTTTTTTAAATTGGCATAACACTTAATAACAGTAAGAACATGATTTCAAAGAAAAATGAACATACTCTGCTCTACTTATATATTGATACTTAAAATCATCGGATCATGTTGTTGAAATGGAGGGAAAAAAAACCCTGCAGCCTGATTCATTCTAACCTTAAACTTAACAGCACTTACTTGTAATACACAGTGGACTGTCCATCTATATAACGAGCAAATATACCAGCATATGAGGTTCCTAAATACAGGTCTTTTCTTGACTCGTCCTGAGAAATTAAGGAAATAGAACCTATTTAGTATTTAAGTCCTACAATAACAAACCATTTACCATCCTTATGTTAATAAAAAAAAATTTAATTGATAATCATATTGGACAGGGGGCCCTGATATATTTTTCCATATACAAGAAAGCCGATCACACTCTTAACCCATTAAGTGTGGCGCGCCAGTTGACTGTCTCATAGCACCTCTCAACTGGGCACTGCGGGGTGCCAAGTAGCTGCCACTGGTAGTGGGCTTTCATTCCTTTTTTTTTTCTATCATGCGAGAAACTCGTGAATGGGTGTACAGGCTCTTAAAATGTCAACCAATGAAATCAATGAGTAGTTAGGAGGATTTTTAGCCCCCTAGTCACATTATGATGGTTATATTTACTGATGGTAGCATGGATCACTAAGAAAGGAAAGGGCTTAGGAAGGATCAAGATAACCCCCCCCCCTCCCCCCTCGTAGAGATAGAGTAACCTAGCGGTGTTTAGTCCCCGTGTATAAAGACGGTTGAACCATTGATGTAGGGGAAGATGGCGATGAAAGCTATGTTCGACTGATTCACATAAAAGTGTCAAAATCCGCCCCACTAGGACACACCCACACTGATGTTAAACAGGCCCTGGCCACATTGCATGTTGAACTCAGGTCTGTTCTGTGGGTGTGATTGTGGGCTTGTAATTGAAAGTGGCTCACTTTATTTGGACAGTAAGCCGACATGTACTGTAACTACCGGTGCTTTTAGTAAAAAAAAATAGCTTTGCTCCTATTTAAAAAATGTTTTATAACCCTATTAAAATTGTTTGTTGACATATAAATAATGGAAAAACACAACACAAAAATCAAACAGTGATGTTTACTCTCTTTAAGGCAAGATTCCTTAAATAACTAGGTGAATGACCCCACAATCTTAAATTTTTCTACTCATTCGATAAACCTGTTAAAAGGTAACTTTCTGGGTTCTTGTTAATTTTTCAAGCAATAACAAAAATTGAATGAAATTGTATTAAAAAGGAGGCTTCAAAACTTGAGCAAACAACCATATTTCAAGCGATATCAGTGTCAAAAGATGATACAAATATCGCCACAAAGAAACTCTTTAATATGTAGAGTAAAACTTGAAGGGTTATTGAAATTACCTGCTCTGTATTGCCCTGAAACTTGACATAGTAACTTCACTTCCAAGTTTCTTAAAGTTCTTAAGTACAAACAAGACCTCTTGCATCTTTAGATTCGATAAGATATACTAGAGAACAAACAAAATTAATTTTTTTTTAAAGAGAGAAATTTCTATAAAAATAAACCAGTTATAAAATTGCCATAGATATCAACCTTAGCACCGTAATATTCAGCTCCATAACCATCCATCACTTGGACCTCTTTCACGTATTGCAACTCTGCCCTGATAGGTGGAACTCCCTGCAAGCTAGCATGACCAGCCACAGCCTCTGAGAAAAGCTCTGTAGTAATTGTCTCATCTTTCATCATCGTCTGAATATAAAGAGAAAAAAAAAGTACCACCTTACATTTTTACTATACACATCAATTGACTTAGCTTTTACAATAACTGACATTTGAGATAGGAAGGGTAGTGGGGTTCAGTGTTCATAACATCTTTTATTAATTAATCTAGTAAAGTGACAAAATTAAGAACTGCCCATTTGTAATCTGAAAGTTTTGTTAGAAAGATCTCATTTTCATCTTTACAATGATACTTCACCTACATTTTGGCCATAAATCGCACTTGTGCCATAATCGTATCCTCATAACAATATCAGGGATGCCACCCTAAGCTGGCGAAATTTTCGGAACTTTAGTAGTGGAGAAGAGGGGGGCGCCTAGAGTTGAAAATGTTCAAGATTTTCGTCCCTTTAAAGAGGCTCTGAGAATGTCTCTGAGATTATAAATGGTTACATTTATTAAAGGAAATACGAGTCCCGCTAACCGATATTTGTTGGTAAACAATGCATACAACAGATTTTCTTCTTAACCGGCTTCCAGTTAGACCTATTGTTTTTTGTGTTATACATGTACTTATATCCGCCTCAACGAAGTTTATTTTTACTCTACATCTGCATCTTTTATTACCGGTTATCAGAATTTCGGTAAATTTTTAACTGTGTTGTGTGTGTCTATTTCATGACGGAATAAACATAAGTTTTTTTTTTTTTTTTTTTTCACAAAAGATTTGAGCCAAACATGCGAATATCATACCGAAACATAATTAGCCTAAATCCAGATAGATCTAGTTTACACGAACTTAGCATTAAATTATATTAGATGCAGAATGTACTGATCGTCCGATCCAATGCAGCTATTACATAAGATACATCTTGGTTATATCTAACTTTACCTAGATCCAGACCTCAATTATTTTCTTTAATAAATGTTACCAGAGGAGCGCGCATGTTAAATTCGCTTACCTAATTATCAATAAGCTTAGAGCGGTTTGGCCAAGGCTCCGTCATTAAAAGAGCCAGCCAATAGATCCGAAATAGTTCAAACACACCCTAGCTGGAATCAATTTGCCCAAAAAAAATGAGGACTGGTTTAAGATGGACTAATCGGTATTATTCGGAAGAATAAACGATGTCGATCAGGTAAACTAAAGGTTCAAGTCGGTAACCCGGATGAGGTCAACTGCAGTACTGATACCGACAAAACAGTATTGTGCAAATTTAATAAACAACAAAGAGACATCGCATGTCTAAAAACATTGTTCTTTGCTTTCCTTTTGCATACTTGCAAACTTGAAAACTGCTACTTTTTTAGTTTCGCAATTAACAATAGTTGTATGATAAGCAGAAACAGCATTGTTTTGCTGGGGGTCGTTAAGAAGGGCGCGTTTTCAAAATTAACAGCTTATAATTTTCACTTTAAAAAATACGCCAAAGTATGCGAGGTGTGACCAGGGGGATCGCCGGTTAATGCTACTAGTGCTACTTGGGTTCGGAGATAAACTCTCATATGCCAGTTGAAAAATACTTATGGTCCTCGTGACTGTGGATCCAGGTTTTGTGCAAGTAATGAGAGCTGAAAGGCACATAGTAACTTTCATAGGGATTTCTTTTCCAAAAAAATTTAAAAAAAAGAAAATGTGGCCTTGTCGCCAGCTTTCCAAAATTTTTTTTGGAAAAGTTTTCCTGACATCGGACTCAAGAGTCAGAAAAATTTCTGGAGCATCCGGGCCCAAATTATATTTCCGGAATACCGGAAATTTCTGGAAAAGTGGCATCCCTGCAAAATGCAAACTGTCTTAACATTCACTTGTTGTTTTTTTGAATATGTAGGCTTATACAGTTTAATAAGCTGCAAAGAAAATATCATCCAATAAACTTTTTACCTTTGGAAAGAGAAGATAGTCCTCTGCAGCATATTTGTCAGGTTCATAATCACCAAACTCGGCTGAAGGAAATAATTTTTTTTATGAATGTGTGGTCAACAGGGAAAAAAACATGAAAATAGGGGATGTTTTTAAATGTGCCCGTTACGTTTTTTGCCACAAAAATAAAACTTTAAAATATTTTTAGCTAAATTTAATATGTATTATTGAATTGATTATGATGACAATTTTCTGCCTTTAACACACATTAACACTGTTCTGTACTCTTTTCACCAGAGCAAAAGTTGTTTTAAATTTTTCACCTTGCAGACTATATGCTGCCAAGCGTATTGCTTGCTCTGCCGAGCAAGGAAGTCGTCCATCAATAATGTCATTTTTTAGCTGCAAATAATAGTGATATCTGTGGGGAAATACAGACACATAAATGTAAGCAATAGTTTTTATTTTTACCATATTTCTTAATCATCTTATGAAAAAGCGATTAAAAAACTGCAGTTGAATTCAAAATTTGTGTGAGGACTTAACATTCACCTTTTATTTGATCTTATTCTTTTTGTAAACCTTCATAAAGAAAAAAAAATTTACTTTTGCAAAGTGTTGAAAAAAATTTGGATACAAAGTTAAACGTGTAAACCTTTAGAGCCTTTTTTTAAACCTCTCAATAAGCAACACATCTATGGGTGCCTTTGAATGGCACATGATATCATTATACATTTACCTTGCAACCTCATCTGAAATTTTGTGAGCACCCAAAACATAGAACATAACACCGAAATACAGGCAGTGGCAATGGTTTGCAGGTTGCGCATATTTGTCCAATTGTTTTTTCAAAGGTTTCTCCAAATCCACCCAATGAAAGTGAAGCTTTTTGGTGACATATCTCAAACCAAAAAAGTGATTCTGAAATAGATGGACCAATGTATTTTTTTTTTTAAAACATCATACCAGCTAACACATAATTACATAGTAGAAAATACCCATGACTTTCTTAGTTAAAGGTGGCAACACAAAACTGCAAAAGTAAAAAAAAACCACAGATCCCATAATGGTACCTATTAAAAATGTATGACTTCCTTGTACGTTCCTAGTTCAAAGGAGAATTATGTACAAAGACATGAGCACTAAATGAGGTTCAAATGTTGAACCTCTTGCTCGCCACTGCACCGTTTCAAACCAGTCTATTGCTCTTTGTCAGTATGAATAAATATCTTCTATTTGTAATCAACAAAAATAAATAAATAACATTTTTATCTCTTGCATTTTTATTCTCAGTGAGGACTACATTATTATTTCCTTTAAAGTGAATGAATGCAGAAAGATAATAGAAAAAGGTGAAACCATTTTCAAACACATTGTTTAACCAAAATTGTTCAAAGTCAAGTCAATGAAGAACTTGTAAATCAGATTAACCAGGGATCCTTTCATAAACATTGTTGGTGAATCTTATGAAGTTAAGCAACTGTTGCTTTGTCAAAACAAAAAAAGGTGATTAAGTTGAATGAAAACTTAATTTTACCAGAGGTTTTATACTTGACATGATGAAAAGAGATTTACTCACCTCAGAAAGCTCAATTCTTTGGGCAATACTGTTCAGGCATTCTTGTCCTGTGCTCTCTGCATTTAATGTACATTCTAAGTAGGAATTATCCAGCTGGTACACCCCAACAATGAACAACGTCTTGGTTGAAAGGTCATATTTTCTGGCCTTCTTCAAACGCCATTTGAATGGCATCGTGATATAAATCAGGATTGCACCTAGCCAGTGCTGCAGTAGTAAAAAATATGAAAAACTTTTTTAAACCAATCAATTGAGGGAAAAAACCTCATAAAAGACAAGATGTAAAGGAAAATATCAATCAATGCACGGATTAAGGATATTTGTAGAGTGACACTTAAGATGCAGACATAATTCTAGCATAATGATGGAGACACAGTACAGCCAAACCTGCCCTGCCCACCATCTGTCCATGGCGACCACTTTTCATTGAATGCCTTGCATTTTTCTCTATATTTTGTTACTGCCCAAGGTGACTACCTGCTCAACGTGACCATGTGCAGCCATTAACTTGATCAAAACCTGCCCATGGCAACCAAGGCTGTACAGAGAGAAGGGGCGGGAAGAGGGAAATGATCGACAATTTTGTTTCTAGCATACAGTTAATTTGCGAATGACTGACGATGCCACCAGCGAGACAGAGAAAGCGAGAGGGGTGTGGGTGGAAAGGCATGGTTGTCCGTAAAGCACAGGCAGTGCCTTTCTTCAAAGACCAGTCTGTGTAACTGAAGAGAGTAGGGATGGTCATGAGGAAAACTCTTAGGCTCACCCCAATGTTCATTGCTATCTACATGTCCCGTCCATTTAGGTGAAAAGGAGAAAGACAAATGAGGTTAGAGTAAAAGACAGGATAGGGAAAAAAACTAGAGAGAAGAGAGAGAGAGAGAGAGGAGAGAGAGACAGACAGATAGATTCAGAAATTCAGTAACAGTAACAGGAACATTTTTTCACTGTCATTTTCATAACTACCAGTTTTGTTGGAAATTGCATTTGTTTGTAAACTCTACGAAATTTTAAGAATTTAATTCCTCTTGAATTTTTCAACAAAATGTTTTTTTTTTTTAATCTTTAAACTATCCACTCAGGTTAAAAAAGTAAGGAAGTACAAAACTCCGTGTAACAGGGAAAGCTCTAGATCTTGAGGGCCCGTTGATAATTAATGTAGATCTAGATCTAGATCTATATTTGTTTTAATCTAGTATCCTTTATTACTTGAATGTAGGGGATAATTTGCCTTTTCTTCCTCTTCCTCGCGACGCCGCACCACTAATTCATATTTGATGTGGATCTAGATCTAGACTCTAGGCCTACCATCTATGTCTACTATTGTCTAGACTAAGATGAGAATTAAAAGCGAAGTTTTGCGACAAACGGAACTAGAAAAAGAGAATGTCAACAATGTATGGATGTCGTAAATTCCTATCAACACTTTTATGTGCTAACCAAAGGGATTCCCCTATAAATAACCTGTGCTAACACAGCTTCTTGAAGGTTCGATCTCTAAAGTTATGAAAATTCAGAAGAAAAAAACATTATTCAGAAAGTATGACTCTCAAAATTCTTGTCTATATAATTATAAAACGATACGGTTCATTTTTAGCTTATTATAATCATGACTCATCACATTATGTCGTAAAATCACACCAACATCTCACCCATATATCTATAAATAGCACTACAAAAACTGGCGGCCCGCTTCGCGGCATATCAGCGCTGTGGGTCGGAGAGGATGGGCGGGGGGTTCAGGAACTACCGATTACGAATCCAGTATGTATAACTTGTTATAAAATCTTTGGGAACTACCGATTACGAATCCAGTGCAATATATAAATAACAGGAAAATGATGACACCGATGCTCTTTGGAGAGCTTTATTTCCTTTTAAATGGCGATTTTCATAAGTACTTTAGCATTATTATTATTATTAGTAGTAGTAGTAGTAGTAGTAGTAGTAGTAGTAGTAGTAGTAGTAGTAGTAGTAGTAGTAGTAGTAGTAGTAGTAGTAGTAGTAGTAGTAGTAGTAGTAGTAGTAGTATGATAATAAATAGAAGAATACGCACAACTTAGCAACTGAGGGACACAATAAATCAAACACAACTAGAAATTATAGAGAAAATACATGAAAACGTTTCGCCTTTATTAATGGCTTTGTCAATACTAAAAACAAAAGCGGAGAAACAGTCTATTTAAATTAGCGTATGGCTACAGGGTACATGAAGTAACAAGGGGTGAGAAAGAGGGGGGAGGGGGGAGGGGGAGTTTTAGTGGTCGGATTCGTGATGTACCCGGTAATACTATACGTAATACTATGTAATAATAGCGTCCTGCGCGGTACGCAGAGCGAATGTGGGATGTGTGAAGATGGTGCATGGGGGAGAGGAATACGGGGATGCGAAATCAGGGGGGGGTTGGAGGGGAGAAGGTGAAAGAGATGTGTGGGATACTATTTAAATTAAGATAATAACATTCTATAGTGATTTAAAAGTTCTAGATCAGGAGTAGCAAGGCTTCATAGCATAATGTTAACAATAAGCTCTTACTCCATCTTTCTTTCTCCCTCTCCCTCTCTCTCTCTCTCTCTCTCTCTCTCTCTCTCTCTCTCTCTCTCTCGCTATCTCACTTCATTGCTTTTTGTTTCTGCCTCACAGTATCAGATACAATGTTTAGGTCAAGTCCCATAACACAGGAGACGTGTCGATGTTAACTAGACATAATCACAGGTGTCTTAAAAGGTAAAGGATGCTAACAGTGGCATATATAATAAATCAATATAAATAATATACATGTATGCATATAGATTGTAGATAACAGCTCTCGCTCTGTCTTGTAGATACACTCTCTCTCCCTCGGTCTCTCTTTCTCTCTGACACCTTCTCTCTTACTCAGTCTCCCCTCTCCACTTTCTGACTGTGTAATATTTATAAAAATTCTAAATTGTAATGGCAAACACGGTGCTAAAGAGTAGGAAACAGTTGTTTGATTGGTTACAGACAATGATAATCAATACAACTCATTATGGTCCTGTAGTTCTATTAGTACATGTGCTAAGACAATGGGGACAAGTGCAGGCCTGAGCCTACATGTATAACTAAATACTATACTTTATCACCCTCCCGTTCGGTCTCAGTTACTCTCTATCTTTCTCGTTCTCATCTTCCTCTTTATCTCTCTCTCTCTCTCTCTCTCTCTCTCTCTCTCTCTCTCTCTCTCTCTCTCCATGTTGCCAATTTATTAACAGTTTTACCCTTTCCCGTTACTTACTTACTAATGCTCTCTCTCTCTCTCTCTCTCTCTCTCTCTCTCTCTCTCTCTCTCTCTCTCTCTCTCTCTCTCTCTCTCTCTCTCTCTCTCTCTCTCTGTGTTTCTTTATCTACTTAGTTGGTCGTCTGGGTGGCTCTCCTGCTGCCGTGCTGTCACTGTGTCAAACCTCCCGCCACCAATACTATTACTAGTACCAGTACTACAGTAGTAGTTGTGTTTGGTGTCTCATGTTTGTTGTTAATGGTATGAATGATCATTGCGCCGTGTTGGCGAGTGCTGAAATTGGGAACTGTGATTGGTTGTTGATGTTCATGCCGTTAGGTGTCATGGTCTGGAGAGTGTGTATCCAATATGTTTCCTTGTTGGTGAGGGTGAATGTGTCTGCTGTGATAAGTTGGTCGATGGGTGTGATGTTAAGGTCTTTTATGGTGTGCCCAGGGAGGTTAAAGTGCCTAGCTACCGGTTGGTCTCGGTCGTTGTTGATGGCGAATCTGTGATTTGTGAAGCGATTGCGTAATGTTTGTGATGTTTGTCCTACATATTGTTTGTTGCATTTGGTGCAGGCGATTAGGTATATGACGTTGTGTGATTTGCAGGAAAGGTTGTGGGTGATGTTGTGTGTCTTGCCATTGGTTGAGGATTGGAATGTGGAGGTGGAGGTGATATATGGGCATGTCATGCATCTGGTGACATTGCAGGGGGAGCTGCCTGTGTGTGTGTTGTTCGTGGGTACTGTGGAGTGTACTAGTGTATCTCTGAGGTTGCGTGGTCTGCGGTATGATGGCATGGGTAGGTGTGGGATGGCTTTCCTGCATCTGTCCGATGAGTGGAGGAGTGGGAAGTATCTTCTGAGGATAGATGAGATGTTAGGGAGTGCTGGGTTGTATGTGATGACTAGTGGGACTCTGGATGTTTGTTGTTGTGTTTTGGGGCGTCTCTGTATGGCTAAGTTGCGTGGTGTTTGTGTGGCTTTCTCAATGGCGGCTTGAATGTGCTTGTTAGGGAAGCCCCGTGCTGCAAGGTGTTGTGTAAGTTCCTCTAGCCTGACTTTCAGGGTGGCCTCGGAAGAACAGATCCTAACCAGTCTGAAGGCCAGGCTATAGGGGATGCTACGTTTTGTGTGATGCGGGTGACATGAAGTCCAGTGTAAGTAATTGAATGTGTCTGTGGGTTTGGAATAGAGGTCTGTGTGTAGTGTGTTGTTGTGTAATGTGACCATAACATCAAGAAATGGTATGTGTATGGGTGAAATGTGGCTGGTGAACTTGATGCTGCGGTGGAATGAGTTAGCGTGTAGTAGAAATGCATCAAGGCTGGCGCGGCCATGGGTCCATATGAGGAATACATCATCAATATACCTCAGCCAGATGAGAGGTTCTTTTTCAAATGAATGCAAAAGTCGGCTCTCCAGGGCACCCATGAACAGGTTGGCGTAAGTGGGTGCCATGCATGTACCCATGGCCGTGCCATGTATCTGTATGTATGTGTCGTCCATGAATGTGAAGGTGTTGAGTGTGAGGATGAGTTTTGTGAGGTCACAGAGGAAGGATGGGGATGGTGTGGTGCCTGACATCCATTGTACACAGGAGGGTATCTGGAGGGAGGGGACTACTACTACTACTACTACTACTACTACTACTACTACTACTACTACTACTACTACTACTACTACTACTACTACTACTACTACTACTACTACTACTACTACTACTACTACTACTACTACTACTACTACTACTACTACTACTACTACTACTACTACTACTACTACTACTACTACTACTACTACTACTACTACTACTACTACTACTACTACTACTACTGCTGCTACTACTACTACCACTACTATTACTACGACTACTACTCTTACTACTACTACTACTACTACTGCTACTACTACTACTACTACTACTACTACTACTACTACTACTACGACTACTACTCTTACTACTACTACTACTATTACTACTACTACTACTACTACCACTACTACTAGGCAACTAAATGTCTTATTGTGTAGCTATACATCGTTTAACCGTCTGAAAAAGACTTAAAAGTCGAAAGCTTACGCCAGTATACCATTTTGTATTATTAGAGCTGCACTATACCTATTTTAACTTTTTTTTGTGCCTTGCATACTAGGCAACTACTACTATTATAGAACAGGTTATTTGTCAGCATCCAAGTCGTCCAATCACCAGCTGTTTTTTAGAGTTGTTTGAAAAGACATTTATTTTTCTCATGTCACATGATTGTGTGTCTGAATTCCTCCAACCCCAAGTTATTAGTGGGCATGGATGTGTTGGTATTGAGTGGGGGTGGTTAAATTGTGTGTGTGTGTGTGTGTGTTTTGTTGTTGTTGTTTTTTTTGTTGTTGTTTTTTTTTTTGTATTATTATTATTATAATTCGCTTTAAACCTATTTTAGAGAAAGTGCTATTTCAACTTGAAATAATGATGAAGATGATGGTTATGTGCATGATCACCACTCTTCATTGTGAAACATTGAAACGAAACAATTTGTTCAGATAAGATTATGCCATGCGTCAATCCTGGTTGAAAATTTTATTGATTATTTTCAGAATGTTGCAGGGGAATGTTGTTGTGACAGGGTTGATAAAAATAGCAACATCGTAATGTTTTTTTGTTTCAACCTCAGCATGCCTATCACATGATATAATTATATTAATACACCATGTACTGGTATCAATGATATATAGAACCTTTTATACATATAAGAAAGTTGTTTTACATTTTCAGATATTTTTTATCTATTTTATTATTCTTATTGTAAAGAATGGCCCGGTTGATATTCGACACGATAGAAATAAAATTGGAACTATTTGTGGTAAGAGTAATAATTTTTGACATGCGCAATAGCCTCCATCTTTGTTGATAAACATTACAGTCAGCTGAATACGAAAGAAAGGACAATAAACTAAGGCTAGAAAAGAACGATTTTAGAGTTTGATTTCAATAAACCTGAACATCTCACTAAAAATGAAGTGGCAGTACAAAGAAGAGCATCCATTTGAGAGAAGACGTGCAGAAGGAGAGAAAATTCGCAAGAAGTATCCAGACAGAGTACCTGTAAGTAGATCTAGACAAGCCTGTATGGATTAACTCCATAGCCAGAAACTCAGTTACGCTGTATCACGATCCCTCGGAAACTAGAAATCTAGACTACATAGATCTAGATATCTAGAAATATTTCGATCTAGGCGTTGTGATTCGTTGAAACATCAATCAATTTTTAATCCAAAGTTGTAATACATGTTGTACTAGCCCAACAATCGACTAGATTTAGATCTAGAATCTAGACCTAGATCTATCTGTATCTAGAATCAAGAATCCAGTGAGTGAAACTGAAAGAGGAAGAAAATGTATGAACTGATCTAGATCTAGTCTAGATATATTTCTATCTAATCAATATCGTTACTACAACAGTTCTTGTTAATCCAGATGCCGTTAAAAATGGAGACTACTGTAGTATCAATTGACTTTTTACAGTCAGGGAAGGTCAAAGACTCAAACACGTCAGGGTCCCAAAATTTTAGTTAGCTTTTATGTAAAGAAATGTAATTTTGCTAACCTTTATATACATCTACTGGTTCATTAAGATGATTATCTGATCCACTGTTGTATTGATAATAACGCAAATCCTCCTCAATCTTGATTTTAAAGCATCTTGCTTTTTTTTTCTCAATATTGATTCTACATTGTGACGTTCATTTTTCATAATTCTCAGACTGTAGGAGTTACAAAGTAGGCCTATATTTCCGGCGCACTGGGTGGGCAATCTGATTACTAAATAAATTTTTTGAACGATTCCAAAGGAAGTTTACAAACAAAAGATTGTTAGATCTTATCTTGGCCCAATACGGTAACTTAAATAGTAAAACTAAAAGTTAAAGGCGGGAATGGCACCACGTTGAAAGGAAAGATTTTTTTTGTCTACTTTTACCGCACACTAACTTTTATTGTGCCTGTCCTGGGTGTACACGGGTGAAATCCGGAAGGAAAATTTCAAAAAACTCCTTCCTTGGTCGTGTAGATCTGTTTATATTCAGCCGAGTATTTCATGAAATGCTTCTTAGTTCTTGGATGTATAGTCCACCAAGTTGATTCTATAGTGTTGGTATACTCTCCACTGTCAGGGTACCCTTTATCCTGAAGCCAGTTTGTCATATCAAAGAGTAGATCTATGTCATACCCACAACCTTACGCTTATTGATGATATCATAGGAGATTTTGAATTCTTAGTGAATAAGGTTTTCTGTAACCAGATGACGTCTCAAAGTCATCTTCAAGTGACCCACTAATAGTGGGCACCTCACTAAGCTGCAGCCGGAGCGCTACCCTAGTTGATCTCGGCGCTCACGTGGGAGCGCTATATGGCATTAAGCCGGCGCCCTGCAGTGCCAAGGGTCAAATTGAAGTGGAAAGTTTTTTTTTACATTCTGTCAAATTTTCTTTTAATGAAAATTTTTTCAGTTCATATATACCTGGTCTTTTGCAATTACAGGCCCTTTGTACTAAGGGAAAGTTGAATTAGGAAATCCCCGAAATGATAGTTTTTAAAAGACAGTATCAAAATTGTGGTGAATTGGCTATAGGTGTGCTTAACTACTGCACTACTGCAAACTAGGCCTACTCAAATACTCTAGTTTATACATTATTCATACTGTTTCAAGGTAGTGTATCAAGCAAGGGCATATGTACACAAAATAAAGTGCTTTTTAAAATAGAAAATAGCTATAAATTGCAATCTCAAGTTTAAAGGGTAAAAGGGTTGAAAAATGCACTTCACATGGCAATTATCCAGAATCTATAGTGTTGAATTGGGCAACAATATGCTAGTAGTAGTAGCAATTAAAAACCTTCTTAATTTATCAGATGTCAAATTAAGTGGAGTGCACTATTACCGCTTATTCAATTTTTAAAATTTTTCATACACAGGTGATTGTAGAGAAAGCCCCCAAGGCCCGTGTTGGAGATCTGGACAAGAAAAAGTACTTGGTACCCTCAGATCTGACAGTTGGACAGTTTTACTTCCTGATCAGGAAACGCATCCACCTGCGACCAGAAGATGCTCTCTTCTTTTTTGTAAACAATGTGATACCCCCCACCAGCGCCACTATGGGAGCCCTGTATCAGGTACATAAAGATTTTCTTTTTATTCCTTAAATCTCATGAACTGTAAAAATAACAACCTTTTTTAAAAATAATAAATTGTGCGTTATGGATTTAAAAAAAAACAAAAAAACTTGTTACTGATTAGTGATAGCTTTAAGAAAATCAAAAAACAGCATCGCATAGCAGGTACTATATGTTGTATAGTGGAACCCTCAAAAGCAAAGAGATAGGGGTATAGCTATAGGCCACGTGAGAATTGGAAGATGTTCATGATTTGAGAAGGGTGGCAACAGAAGGCTGGTGTGGGTAATGAAGTAAAACATGATTGTAATAATTCCCTTCACATTATATAAAAAAACAATACACATGATGTATAAAAAAAAAACAGATTGCAGTAAGTATGTGTTTTGAATAGACATCATTATACTGTAGTTTTAGAGTGATGCCAATTTTCCGTAGATTTCCAGTGAAAAGCAGTTTGCAGGGCCTAGTAAAAGTCTGGCAAGGGGTTAGGTTTTGTCACTCAGTATGCTATGCAGCTTGAAACAATAGGGTTCAGTAAAAAATTATGAATGTAGTTGGCATCACTGGTTTTAGTCTGTTTGTTTTGGGGTTTTTTGTAAGTCAACAATCATCAATTATAATTTTCCATTGGGATTATTGTGCCTTCTTTTTTAAATTCATTGCAGTGTTCTCTGCCTGTCTTTTTCTTTTATAAATTATAAAAAAAATCTACTTTTGGCGACTTTGAAGCATTTTCTTTGTCATAGACACAGTGGGTGCTTTATGTGTCAGTTTTTACTTGTTTGTTGTTGTTTTTGGGTAGGGGGTTGGGGGTCCTGAACCTCCTGAAGACTTTTTGACAAATTTTTTATTGTGGTCTAGCACCAAAGTTTGCCTCAATTTTTTTACTACTTTGTTTCATATTTTCAGGTGTGACCCTTGGAGAAAATTCATGTTTAGAACATTGCTTTTATCTATAAGACATTGCTTGAGACTTGTTCAATATATAACAAGTATCTAGACCAAAATAAAGTATCCATATATTGTAAAAAAAAATCAAGATATTATTATGTGTCCAGGAAAAAAGATCCAATTCGGAGAAAATGTGCTCTATCATAATGAACTGAAGAAGCCAGGTACCTGTAGCTCTTTTCATGTTTTACTCCTATGAACCATTACATCGAAAGCAGTCTTTGGTTATTTTTTTCTATCACACTGCTATATATAGATTTGTATCGCTTTCATAGTATAATTGTTAAAATTTTGGTATCAAACATCCCTAGGAACATCACGAGGAGGATTTCTTCCTGTACATCGCCTACAGCGACGAGAGCGTCTATGGCGCATGAAGACAGGGCAAGCTTGGAAAGAAGCAGGTTGCATTGGACTTGTTTATCGGCTCCCCAGTGTACATACGCAGACACATTGTCCCTTGTGCTTTCCAACTGCAGGAGTAAATGGCTTTCACAGAACTACTGGAATCATGGGATATTTTTACTTGGTGTGGCCCTCTAAGGCCAGGTATTTTAAGTGTTTTATTGTTCCATTTAACTGTTTTTTTTTGGTTTATTCAAATAATGGGTGATATATGAAACTTCAATCCATCTCAAAGCAGCGGGGGAAAAAATGTCGCATATACATCTCATGAGGCATAATGCCGTATTATTTTAACTTTGCTTTTTTATCCATCATCTATAACTTTTTAAAACTATTTTCTCAGGGCTTTAATATTACCAGCAAGGGAAAGGGACTAGCAAAATAAAAAGGCATTTATTTTATATTTTAGAGTAAAGAATCATGTGTTTCACTGCTTTTGTTGCACTATCAAAATGTAAACAAAAATAGACAAGAAAATTGTTCAAGGATTGGGATGGCTTACATTTCTGTAGAAGATGCTCTAGAAAAATATCTATGGATGAGAATCATCACTTGTCTTAGTTGTCACCGATTCCTACAAAAAAAAAAAAAAAAAAGATTGTTTTCCGTATCACTTTTCCTGTAGTCACTAGAGCCTGGTCAGTTTCTTCTCAATGTACCAGGATTTTGAGTTTTGCTTCTTTTACAAAATTTTAACATACATCATGTGTAGTGTAAATAGTTGTGTCTCATTGTCCATGAATATTATATGGATGTGCATAAACTTCGATTTCAAATGCAGATTTGAATAAAGGTCAAACTATCATAATGATGTTTTGGTTTTGTTTTTAAGATGATGGCCATGCATGTATTGATGATGAGTGAAAAATACACTTTGTTCTCTTATTATTGATTTGTTATAAATAGCATTATAAGTTATGTTTTGCTGGGTTTTTTTTTTTTATATAAATTTATATGTTCCACCATCTCTGTTCCTGTTAGAGGTGTACATACAAATTCTGACAAAGGCCAACTCATAGTGAAAAAGTCTATAGACATATTATGAAATTCCTTTTTTTATTTCATCATGGACAAACCATTTTTTAAACCCACTATATTTAGTATATGGGCAAATTAGAAACCAATATACATTTGTACTATAGCCTGTATCATACAGGAGGACCGTTAGTTTTTTTCAACGGGCAGACGAGAGTTTATCTCCAGACCCAACCAGCACAAGTAGCAGATATCCACCGATTTCCGTGGTCACACCTCGCATACTTCGGCGTATTTTTAAAAGTGAAAATTAAGCTTATACGCTGTTAATTTTGAAAACGCGCCCTTCTCAACGACTCCGCCTCTTAAAGCAAAAGAATGGGGTTTTTTCTGATTACCATACAACTGCGGTTAATTGCTTGAAAGGAGTAATTTTCAAGTTAGCGAGTACCGAAAAGAAAAGCATAGAACAATGTTTATCGAAATGCGATGTCTCTTCGTTGTTTATTAAATTTGCATAATACTGTTTTATCGGTATCGGTACTGCAGTTGACCTCATCCGGGTTACCGACTTGAACCTCTAGTTTACCTAATCGACATCGTTTATTCTTCCGAATAATACCGATCTGTCCATCTTCATTCAGCCCTTGGCGTTTTTTTTTTAAAAGGTATTCCAGCTATGGTTTGCTTGATCTGACTCGGATCTATAGGCTATTTGAATGAAGGAGCCTTGGTCAAACCGTTCTAAGCTTATTGATAATGTTAGCTAATTTAACATGCGCGCTCCTCTGGTACCGTTAACAATCGAGCTTTAGCTAGATCTAACCGAGTTATACCGTATGTGATAGCTATATTGGATCGGACGATCGGCACATTCTGCATCTAATATAATTTAATGCTAAATTCATATAAACTATATGTGGATTTATGCTAATTATGTTTCGGTATGATAATTATTCACATGTTTTGCTCAAATCTTTAAAAAAAAATCCATCTTCATTCAGCCCTTGGCGGTTTTTTTTTAAAAGGTATTCCAGCTATGGTTTGCTTGATCTGACTCGGATCTATAGGCTATTTGAATGAAGGAGCCTTGGTCAAACCATTCTAAGCTTATTGATAATGTTAGCTAATTTAACATGCGCGCTCCTCTGGTACCGTTAGATCTAACCGAGTTATACCGTATGTGATAGCTATATTGGATCGGACGATCGGCACATTCTGCATCTAATATAATTTAATGCTGAATTCATATAACTATATGTGGATTTATGCTAATTATGTTTCGGTATGATAATTATTCACATGTTTTGCTCAAATCTTTAAAAAAAAATCGTGTTTCTTCCTTCATGAAATGGACGCACACAACACCGTTAAAAATTTAAGGAAATTCTGGTCACCGGTAATGAAATTAATCAGAGCAGATGTAGAGTAAAAATATACTTCGTTGAGGCGGATATAAGTACATTTATAACACAAAAACAATAGGTCTAACTGGAAGCCAGTAAAAAAGAAAATACGTTGTATGCCTTGTTTACCGGCAAATATCTGTTAGCGAGACTCACTACATGTGTATTTCCTTTAATTAATGTAACCATTTATCTAACCAATTTTCAGCTCCAGGGGGGCCACGCCCCCTGACCCCCCCTCTTTATCCACTACCAAAGTTCCGGAAATTTCGCCAGCTTTGGGTGGCATCCCTGTGTATGGTGCTGATGTTGGAACTTTATTCATTGAGATTTGCTGTCTAAGTTGTTGAAGTAATACTAAGTAATAGTAGGCTAATCTATTGACTAAAGTTTTGATTCTTGCTTTCTACAGAAAATGGCCTTTCTGTGGTGTTTTGGTGGTCTCTTAGCTTAAATTCATAATTTATGTGCAGTGCCAGTAATTCTTACAAGCTCCTGCATTGTATAACTTCACAACTATTATAAATTATAATAGACCATTGTCTGGTTGATTAATTGTTTGAATTATTAACTATACAATGGTTGGTACTTTTTGAGGAAATTTTGTTAAATTACTTTCAGTTTTAGTTTAAACAGTTTTCTTTTGGGGGGTACTTGAATTTTGAAATTCTCCAATCCTTATTTTGTTCATGTAATTATTTTTTCCAAATACTTTAACTTTCAGTTTTCATGAATATTTTAAATTGCTGGTTGGAATTAGTCGGGGTAATACTAATAGTATTCTTTTTAAACGAAAATACTGGTATGGTAGTTGGGATGGTTGATTTTTTTTTTTAAACATTAAAAAAGTCATAAAAAGAAGGAGGGAGTGATTGCAAGTTAAACAATGAAATACAATCCCATGAGGAAAATTGGACAAAGGGCAAAAAGTTACCATGCGTATGCTTATTTTAATATCGTAAACACATGGACAAAGGAATAAATATAGTCTATAATTATTATTTATACAATCAACATAATACATTTCATCTTTGCAGTAGAATTCAAGACTCTCAAGTGGTGCAAAAAAACAACATAGATATGCTGCAGTACATTCACAATCGCATACCTTAGTTACTTAATTACTGCTGATGTATGGATCTAGCCGGATAGTTATACAATGGTCTATTGGTCGGCTGAGTGAATATGGAAAAACACTTTAACAGCGAGGGAATTAGATTTTTAACTTCAACGTACATAATCAATGTTTGGTGCGTTATATTCAATTTCCTGAAATATGCAATTTAATTAGAAATAGCGAGTTTAAGTCTCTAGTAGCATAATGATTTTGTGTTGATATAGAAAGCTGCAATGTTCAAATCGGTAGAACAAGAGGTGTAAATTTGTACACACAAACAATTACTGATCTTTCCAGGGCTGTATTTAAAAAAGGGGTATGGACTTTTAATCCAGTATCACTAATTTAATGTAACAAAAGTTGATAAAATCAGAGAACGGTATTAGTTTCACTGCTTTTGGTTTACCATAGGAAAAACTATGTATCTCTGTCAATTTGTACACTGTGTTCAACACTATTAAACATGCACCATAGTCAAGAAACTAGACCAGGTTTGAAACAGTGGACACATCACAAGTCAATCTGCAAAGTACATAACTGAAAACATGCGTGATACCATTGAACATAGCATTTAAGTGAAATCGAATTAACCTTGATGATACATGAACTGATGGGGTTTTAAAAAAATCCTAAGTTTTACTCGATTAAAATTAAAGTTTTGAAATACATAAAATAGGGCATTTTTTTCTTTTATATTCAATTTCCTGAAATATGCAATTTAAATAGTTATAGCGAGTTTAAGGGCATTTTTTTCTTTTAGATTTTATGAATTCCTCTCTCTGGGGTCTCTTAGAAAATGGGTACAAAACATGACATACCATCAGAATTTTAAATAAACACTTACTTGGTAAGTTGTAAATTCCATTGTAAACTAAATTCAAAAATCAAACCAATGTGTATAATCTAGGACATCATCACTGGTACATGTATCAATTATTTCTATATTTACAGGAATTTTTAGGAATTTGTTTTGGAAGCCACTTGCTTCCTTATTTTGTCATATAATAAATAGATCACATTTGATCTTTGATTTTCTCTTTTACCGTATGCCAATAGACATGGTATTTCTTTTACTTTTAGTAGTTTTTTAATTGTAAACTTGACTTTTAAGTGGTTACAATTAAAAATAGTGCATCTTTAGGAACAGCAATGCATTGTGCAGGAATGTCCTGAACACAGTTTTAACTGCAAGAGAAATATTTACAAACAAACCACACACTTGAAATTCTAACTTTAAGATTTCACTAGAATCTACTGTAATCGCAACATATCATTCTAAATGATTTGGGCAGCAGAAAACAATTAGAATCGTTTTCAAATCAAGGTTGTAAAACACTCATGGAATCAGATATGCGTGGATTTATGAAAAATATTCATTATTCAGAAACTAAAATGGCTCATAAAAGTCATATACACCAGCACCAGACTTTTCTATTGATTGTCAAATTTAGGTAAACATCAATCACTAACAAAAATTTCAATTTTATGTACATTTAAACTAAAAAGTTTTGAAAAAAGAAGACTTAAAACAAGGTGTTCATATAAACTTGTTTTCAAATATATAAATAATGTTATCTATAATAACTCAGATCACATAGATAACTCAAACTGGCATGCATTGCACAATAACCATGCAATAGATAAACATGTACATGTATTTGGCTTTATAAATAAATATGGACCTATGCAATCTTTTTCTGTGCCATGATAGGAAGAAAAAATGGGCACAGATCTACGTCTAATTTCCAGTACCAGTATCAAATTTATTGGACCAATCACATTACAACTCCACAAAAAGTAAATCTAACTATAAAAATTAAATATAAAATAAAAGATTTTCTTATTGCGCAACTGGTGTGGAATCCAGCCACTGTAGACAATGTACGAGTCTCAAAGGAAAGACAGATATAAAAAAAATTTGCTGACAATGTGACAAATTCCCAAAGCTACTTTGCTCAACAGTCAAAATTAATGTCTATCAAGTCCAGACTAAATGGAGCATGAATTGACGATTAGCACATCGACTGCAGGTCCTGGCGGAATTCATACCCAGAGTCTCATCTCAGTGCGGCTTCAGGGCTGAAGGATCAAAGATAGACATAATCTTCTCTGTGTGTCAGTTACAGGAGAAATGTAGAGCACACCAGATACCCCTCAGCCCTCTATATGGCATTCATAGACCTGACAAAAGCTTTTGACCTTGTTAGCAGGAAATCAGGAAAGGGCTCTTCCAGCTGCTTCAAAAGAAAGGTTGTCTCCTAAAGCCAAAATCGATAGACGCATAGCCAAATCTGTCGCTGCGATGGCACAACTAAATACATGTAGTGTGGTGCAACACCAAACTGAGGGTCTACTACGCTTGTGTTTTAAGCAGCCTCCTGTACAGCAATAAACTGTAGAAACCTCTTGGAAAGCTTTCACACTCGCTGCCGGCGTAAAATAATTAGCATTTGGTGGCAGGATATGGTACCCAACACTACAGTTCTGCAGAAGGTTAGCTGAGCATACACCTCACCCTCTGTCAGCGCCGCCTGCGATGGCTTGGTCATGTCCACAGAATGAGCGATGCAAGACTGCCCAAACAAATCATGTACGGTGAACTTGTCTGTGGTAGTCATCCAATTGGCGAACCAGCTCTATGCTACAAAGATGTTATCAAGAGCGATATGAAAAGGACAGGAATAGGGGCAGACTCATGGGAAAGCATTGCAGGAAACAGAACCTGGAGTCAAAATGGGCATGAGAGAAAGAATCCAACACTGGAGGAAATGACCATAAGAAAGGAGAGAAAAGCAGACCAGTCTCCCCAACAAACATCAAAGTTTGTCTGTGACAACTGCCACGCAAGGATTGGACTTCTGAGCCACTGTCGTCACTGCTCCAGCTAGATCTGACCTGATTTACTAATAACGAACCATAACTAGATTTCACTAGTAGGCACTACATCTATGTTTATTGTTCTTAAATGGGGTGGGAAACTGTAAATCTACATGTGCATGTCTAGTCAAGGGGCCCTCATGCACCGGATATCTCCCAGCTGTAATGTCAGAAAATATTCATGACCAGCAGGTGACACAACTATTCATTAATGTCTTCTTGTACAGTAGAGAGCAGTAGTAATAAATATCAATACATGAAATGTTGATTGGCCTGCGATGCTGATAATTTAATCACAAACCTGGCAACATAATTGTTCTTCCGTAAAATTACACTTGTTGTATTGTATAAGAGACAAAAAGCTATATCTCTGTAAATGGCTTGAAATGACGCGGTGATCGCCGTGTATTAAAACAAGATGTGGAACTCAAAATTAAAATAGCCAGATATTGCGGGCATTATCAATAACGGATGCATATAAAATTTCATAAAGATATAAAGCTTTTTTAAAGATATATTCGTCATTTTAATGTGGTCTGCCTAATACTTATTTGCACACCGGTCGCTCTAACTACCATCGACAACAATCACCCACAACTCAAAAACTTGGCGTCGGTTTGCTAATTCTTTTTGGGACTAAAAAGTTGTAGACCGTGTGAGTCAAAACACAAGCACTGATTGGATTGAAGTGCCTTGTGAGCTCTGCTAGGAGCCTTTGTATTAAGACGACCAGTTTTGGTCGTCTTAATCCGAAAACGTTTTGCAAATCAGCATTATTGCGACCGTTCAGAGGAGTTCAATCATACTGAAATAATAGAAATATATATATAGATATAACAGCTACAAGTTCTTTTAAGAAATTAATGACAAATTATATATATATGTTATATTTACAAGATAAAAAATCAATAATACAGAGTATAGCTAGATAATGCCTTTTTTTTTATATATATATTCCAAAACAAAATGTTTAGTCTGAAATTAATACATGTATATTTTTTTCTGTATTTACATACAGCAAAGCAAAAATGCTTGCCTGTCTAATTAATTGATAAGGGAAACGATTTGAAAAGTAATTTTAAATTTGCCCAGTAGCAATAGAGGTATGTCTCTCCAATTCAGGGCCAAGCTCAGAATTTAAGCATTACTCTAAATCTTAGTCTTCAGGTCAGACAAGAAGTATAACTTTCTCTTTAAAAACAAAATTTAATTATATATAATTTTTGTTGGAATGTGCAAATATTAATCTAAGCGTAATAAATCACAATTAATTTATGAGAGGAAACACGAAAACTGTTTATGGGTAAACTCTAATGATTCAGCTATCATGAAATTGTGTCAACAGCCAACAGCACTAAAGCCGACCCAGTGACAAAAGCCATACTTGCAAACGTTGACTTAATTATTTAAAAAATTATCACCGACATGGAAATTGACTTGAGAAGCAAGATTACTCCATAGCTCACTGTCAAGTGCATGCGTAGGTCTAGTGACACTTTAATAAATTTATAGTTTACCCATAATAATTAAATCTATGGTAGTTGTCATGTAACTGCAGAGTCTCTATCTCAAAATAGGACCTCCATAAACAATAACAGTCTGTTTGGATAAAAATAGTAATCACAACCAAAGTTTGTATACACAACTTTTAACACTGTGTATGTAATTTAAGGGCAAAATTCAGAAGAAAAAAAACAGAATGAAAAAAAATTAAGATACTGGCCAGATCCAATTGCAACAGAACATGAGACAAATACATTTATTAATACATGTAACTACATGTACATATTTTCTTCTACAGCTCTATAGCAATGAGTTACACCCACTGGATTAAATAAATTCAATACAAAAATGTATATTTCTATAGGAAGCTATAAATATTTACAGAATATTTTTTCTGAACAACAAAAAATCTATAAAATACATAAACAGACTTACATTAAATACATGATCAGCGTAGGTTGAGTGGTTATCTGGTGTAGTTTTGTTCACAAATATATTCTTATCACAATAACCATTCTTATTTTTGAAAATTGTAAACCAAAATATGTAGAAAAAAAAGAAATTGAGTAGTTAACTTATTATTGCAATGTTCTAACAAATAAAAACAGCAGGTTATCCATTAAATGAAAATCTGAAAGAAAGAGAAAGGAAAGGTGGGATGGGAAAATAAAATATGTATAGGAAGTACCCGGAGTTAATATAAGATACAAGTTAGGCAAGAGATGTTGAGAACAAAAGATGATGTATTTCAGTGAAATCTGTAATCCCAACAGGTATATTATTCCAAAAAAATGTATAGGTAACGAGAAAGGATCTTTTCTTTAACGTACTACCATTGAAGTTAGATTAATATTGTGCTGATAAAACTCAGCAACAAATCCCACCGTCGTTTTCAATACTTGCTGCTGTTTTATTAAGCAGAGGGTCCAATAATTCCTTCTATTAGTTCCACCATGTTTCAATGAAGTAAAAAAAATTAAATGATTACCAAAATAGAAATGTTAGCATGGAATGGTTTTCATGTATGTTAAATACTCAGATTAGACATAGATCTATGTTTTACAGGACATTCACTCAGATTGGAATTGTGCAACATATAGAAATAGGTGATAATTTTCTGTAAAATGTTTTTGCTTTATAAGCTAAGTAATTTTAACAAAATGTTATTTTAAAATAATCTATCAAACTAAACTGGGAGCTGATTGTTGCAAGATTTTGGACTCAAAGTAAATACAGGATTCTGATATGTTTGGGTTTTCTTTAAATAACCTTCACACAATGCAAAAATGAAAAAAAATAATAGAACAATAAGTATATTTGAATGACTACAAAACGAAAATTAAATAATACTGATGCTCTTTTCTTTGTCCTCAAGAAGTGCACGACATTGTTTTGCCTTGCTAAACTAAACACTGGCTTTCAGAGACTGGTATCATGCCGAGGTAGCGAGACAAAACTAGTGTAGGGAGAAAGTGCTGCGCCGCATGGCTGTGGAGAGGAAAGGGTTTGGTTCCGGCTCCGAGTCTGTGAGTACGACCTTGACCGACTGCCTGTTCTTGCTGGCGGTTCTCACAGAGTCGAGGACTGTTTGGACGTAGAAACAGTCTTCAAAGTTTGCAGCATCTGCGAGAGGTTCCGGGCACCAGCCTTGCTTCTCCTCCACTTGCTGGAAAGCGTCTCGGACACACTCCAGCATGTGGACGACGCCTTTAAGGTACGGCGCAGGCATGGTTTGTAGGATGGGTGACAGGATGGTCGAGTTGTTAGGATGTAGGCTTGTTGTGTTTGGCGTAGTTGAAAATTCAGCATTTCTCTCATCCCCACTTTGCGTATTGCTTCCAGAACTTGAAATCCCGCCCCCACCCCCTAAAGCCTCGACATCTTTGAGACTGGCGGGATCAAAGTGCAGCAGGTCCTCCTTCATCCGGTCGTGTTTCTGCCCGTAGAGGTCAGCCCCCCGCAGTGTGAGCCTGCCCAGGGTGCCCACCACCGTGATCTCCTGCAAGAAGGGACCCGGGACCTGGCTGTTCAATGTCACTGTAGCACAGGCACCATCCATTCCAAGCTCCATCTGGAAGCAGCAGAAGTCGTCACTGGTGATTTCCCTGATACCAGATACTCTCTCAGTCTGGCGAACGTACGTTCTGACAAGCCCCTGAACCCGCGTTGCCCTCAGCCCTGTGACATGGGACAGCAAATCCACCACCATTCCACCGTACATGTTGAGAACGCCTCCACCCATGGCCTCGTCACAAGTCCAGTCGTAAGCTGTGGTGGATTGGGAAGCGTTGCTGCCAGCTTTCTTCAGCAACTGCTTCTGTCCAAGTATCCCAGAGGAGCCGTAGTGAACATTCACTTCACACACAGTCACAGTACCGACAAAGCCCAACTCTTGCACCAACCTGCGCATCTTTACAACCGAAGGCAGAAAACGCAACCCATTACACATAAGGGACATAAGACGTGGGTAGTATCGGGAGGCGTGCACCATTGGTAGTGTATCCCGACTCCTAGGTCCAGATGGAAGAGAACAGAGGACATGTTTGCCGATCCCCAGCGCCTTGGCCGCTATGTGAGCTTGGATATGAGGGGAACAGCTGATCACAACCAAGTCCACACGCCTATCCAACAGAACCTGTGGGTGGAAGGAAATGTGGTCAATATGTTTGGCTGAAACATTGACAAATAACTGTGTTCCTTTTTATTAAAACACTATGTGTCCTTAGAATCTTAAGCTCAGGCTATGACTATCACCAAAAAATGTCTTTAGACTATAGCTCTACCATACTTTCCATAATATTAGGCAAGTCTTTTTCCTGCATGATTAGTTTAGGGTGTAGTTACTTTTCAATGCAACAAAACAAACAGAAAATATTGAAATATTCAGATCCTTATCTTGTAGCTATAAATTAAATCCAAAATTTTATACACATTCCCTGCATCACTTCACAAGGGCTTTCCATGTTTGAAAGTAAAGACTTTTTATTTATTTTTATTATTTGTGAGGAATAAAATAGGATTTTTTTGTGCGGATGAACAGACTACTTATGTATTTTGGTTAAAAAATGGTATAGTACATATTAGGCTTGTTTACTAAACTAGCTGCCAACATAATATTGGCATAAGAACTGATGGGCTAAAGCCCAACGTCAGCAATTGATTTCCATCATGAATGGATCTCAAGACTAACAAAGGACAACAGAGACTGTGCAAGTGAGTGTGGAAAGAGCAGGACTCCTAACCTGATTAATCTTGTTATACCGACATCGACCCCACCAATAGGGAACAAAATATAACAAATAAATTTACTGCAACCTGTAGAGGACAAAATCTGACAAATAAATTTACTCAATCGTGGGCTTGAACTAGAAACTACTGGGCAAAAAGCCAATGCTCTACCACTTCAGCCAACCCTCCCCCCATTTCTTATGGGCATATACTTCCTATACACAAACAGACACACTTCAACTTCAAAATAAGTTACATTTAGATGAATTTCGTTCAACAGCACAAGACAGACAAACCCGGAAGGAGAACCAGGATGCGAAAGGCGATCAATGAATGAATGAATGATATGCTTCCTAAGTTCCACTATCTAAGATCACCATCATAATATTGAATATTGAAGTCCAACGGAGTCTAGAAATTAATGTTTGTGCTGTTCCTATGGTCTCTACCAATCAACAACGAACCATTGGAGAGGTGTTTCCAGCACAACCCTTTTTCTTGGTGAGCGTGCTTGTTGTCCTATCTGAGGCCAACCAGAGACCAAAGCTCCAGCTGTCACTGCCTGGAGCTCGGAAGGCCACATATATATAAACATTACGAGTACTGATTCTTAGCACAGGATTGATCCCACCCAAACAGTCATCATAGGAACTAATGGTTTTTAATTCTAATAGGCGCTACAACTGCATGTAGCTGAGACTGGGAAGCCTAGTTATATTTTTATTTGTTTCAGACAGTTAATTTCAGGTAACTTTTCTTACATGCGTGCCCAAGTATGTGGTAGCTGTGTTTCCTACTCTCAATTCCTTCTTTTCCACCTTTGTCTGTTTCTTTATCTATTGCATCCTTTATTCTAATTTGTTATTTAAGTGTTCGTCCGCCTTATCTTTGTTGGTTTTTTACTTAGCATCTATTACATAAAATGCCACATCTCATTGGTCTATTCTTTCTTTCCCTGTCTTTTGCCTCTGTTTTTTAAGGGGGGTTTTCGTAGCTAACAACCCTTCCTAATTTAATGGACAATATTATACGTTTTTTATTCACAAAAGTTGAATGAAACACAAATCTTACAATGAAGGTCAAAAAATGAATATGAAACCATTTTAATCAATCCTGAAAATGCAAAAAAAGGTTTGTTTTCACAGAGTACAAACAATAATTAATTGCCCTTTTACTTGAAGATAATCAATTTGAATAGGGAGCCTACTTGTTGTTCTTTTTTATGCATAATTTATATCTTGGAATATCAAATGCTGGTGATAGGAAAAGAAACTTGTTTGTTTGTTTTTTAATTCTTGAATACGGTTCTATAAATTGTTAAATAAGTTTCATCAAAACAACATTTTTGAGAGAAGGTAATCTCTAAGAGCCGAGGAAATAATATCAGGTTTTTAGCAGAGCTCCTTATGGAGACTTACTTTATCCACATCTGTGGTGAAGAGAGGGATATCCAGCTCCTCTGACATCTGCTTGGCTTCTTCAGTTGTCCGAGCCCAAAGAGCGACCACTTCCAAGCCACAAGACTTCAAGATCGGAATGTAACACCTAAATGTATTCAAAGAAAGGTTTAAATACAGACATTTTTTTTTTCAAGTCTAATTCAAAAGCCTAGTAATAATGGATATAGTTGAGTGGGATTGGCTTAATTTAAGATAAACCTCTTGGGTACAGCGTACAAGTTTATATATTCAATAGAGACTGTAAAGAGGGAAAAAAGGGAATCTGTGCCATGGAAAAAGTTTACAATAAGCCATGGTTTATCTCAAGCGGATTCCACAGTAGTAAAATCAAAATTTGTAACATGAGTTGTAACTATGGGAAAGTATGACATTAAAACTTATTAACACCTTTCCACACACACAAAAATCTTCAAAAATGTCTCATATGGAGCACACCATGAAGCATTTTAATGTAAATCAGACAACAAATTTCTTTATTGGTCCTGGTAGGCCTTCTTTCCATAAAAGAGCGAAAAATGGAAGTTTAATTTACAAGATCTTGCTATGGTGACATTGGGTAAACACCTTGGGAAAAACACTATCATTGATCCACATGCTCACCGTTTTTTAAAAGTTGACAAGATTTATCCTACCCTCCTGGAGAGTTTCCCTATCAAAAGCAATTTAATTACAAATTTTAAAGCATTTTATAAGAATATTTAGACACACTTTAAATGCACACAAAAAATCAAGAGATGAACTAGAGACAACCATCTTCGTGTACTATTGATATCATTCTTTTAATTTTTATGTTGAGCCAAATATTGTCATTGTAATTTGTAAAGATATTGAATGTAACTAGCCAGTAAGTGATGCACTAGAGATAATAGCCAATGAATAGAGCTTCAATTCAAAACATTCCAATACAGTAGAAATTAAAATATATATTATATTCGAATAGCTAACAAGAAAAACAATTATTTATGTTTTGACAATTACAAGCTTTTACCTCATGGCAGGCGTGTTGCCGAACACACCCACTCCCGGCAACATGTTTCTCATACTTTTGCTCTCAGGCCCAGTCACACACAAAGCTGCTAATGCCTTTTATGTTGCTTTCGGGGGGAAATTTACAGTTTAGCTCATTTCTTCATAGACTAATCAAAACACCATCAGCTTTATTTTTTTAACTGAGGAAGAAGATAAAAACATTTTTTATAAAATATTTGCTCTGTACTAATTTATCATTTTCTCATGGTCGCTCTTATAAGACAACAGAAATTATTTCAATGCTATGCTTTCAAGTAAAGTGTACATCATAAAGTCATAATTTATAGCCCTATAGATAGATACTGTTAATAATTTATTTATTGTCATGGATCATTTTTGTTTCACTCTAATTAATACAGATTTAAATCTAATGAATTACATCTCTTCATAATATAATATTGACACTGGGCCTGCAGAATGGCATCTACATCTTCGATACCAATGTAAGTATTATAATCAATGTGTTCAAAATATGTGACCTCAGACCTACTGTTTGCGCACTGATGACTGACCCATCTCAGCACTCCTAGTGACCCTAGATTTAAAATCTTTATTTGTAAACATGTTCACCCAACTTGGGTTAACAGTAGAATACCACACTAGACTATTGTGGCGATTTTTTTGGGTTGAAGCCAGCTTGCAAGACAACTATTGACAGACTGGTCGAGAGATTATGATGATCAAACGTTGTAAAACATAGCAACAACAGTTACATTACAATTATGTGCAGCTGCTGGGGAAATGCATGTAATTGCCAGAATGAGTATTAATGTACTTCTAAGATATTTCAAGCAAAAGCTTTCACTTAAAAAAATTAGCAGTTCCTGTATACTACGGTGAAATTTTTCAAAAATAATAATAATTAAAAAAAAAATTAAAATACATAAAAACAGCACAAACTAATTTAAACAATTGCATGAAAGGGACAGTTAAGTTTCAAACTTTTCTACCCTTTTCCTTTAGAAACCCCTACACTGCATAATGCCAGGCAAGTCTATCTAGATATTGTAAATTATATCTGTAGAGGATCCACATTGTATTTAGTCTCCTGGGTATTTTAATAAAGTACATCACACCCTCACAGTATTTTCGTTGTATATACAATAAGCAGCAATTCCCATCATTTTGTTTTAAAAAAAAAGAGGGTGAATTTATACATGTATCAAATCTTGTATTGTTAGCAATTTGCTTTATAAGTTAAATTTTAATCTGAACTTTTGTGCAGTGGTGATGAGGAGCGACCAGAAGCTTTGAAGAAAAGAAGGAAATGATTGCCATGTGTTGAGCTGTCAGCAAAGTCATAGATAAGGGTACATATCAGGAGTCACACGCAGTGATGATGGTGACAAAAAGTGAAAAAGGAGGAAAAATTTGGGCAGTCCACCCAAAAAGCTATGTATACCAATTTTAAGTCACTTCGCATGTAAACGGTGAAAATAATTTAATTGAAAGACAAAAAGCTACAGTTTGCAAACCTGCAACAGTTTTTATTCCATATTTAGTGGTTCAAAAGATGAATTTGGGCAAAATCCTGAAAATAACGCAATTTCATGGGCATTGCTGCCTAAATACTGTGATTCCTTTGAGTTGTAGGGTTATAAATAGTTTAAAGCCAGCTATACTTCTATTAATGCTTGTATATAAATTATAGGCCAAAAATCGAGTATCCCCATGCTAACATCTATGGGACCCCCCATCTATTTTTTTATTTTAGTTTCACATGTATGTCTTTAGCCACTCGAATCTGAATTTATTTTTCACTGTAGCTTCTATTTCCTTTCACGCCCAAGTTCGATCTAATTCAGTCCTCATGGAGATACCAGCCGCTGGTATAACAAAGGTCTTGATTCTAAAACCTAGAAGATTAGTAGTGTTGTATTAAGTGAAAGAATAGTAGTTTACTAAGTCTAGATCTAGACCGTTAGATCTACATGTAATTAGCTTTCGACCTAGACATCTGAATCTAGTGTGAATTTGAATGGACGCTAGATTCAGATGTCTTGGTCGGAAGCTAATTAGATGAATGGACGCAACGCAATCTATGATTGGTTCGAGTCTTAGAGATCTAATCTAGAATCTAAAAAAGGGATCATGGAGGAAGGACTAGAATTTTGATCAACCAATGGACGTCTGCCTTTGACAAATTTTTTTTTCAGTTTTGCTTTCAGTTCACTAGTTTCAGCGCATTTTCTCGACCATTTGGGTTATTGACAATTGAAAAGGTAAACAGTTCATGTAAACACTGTGAGATCACTCGTTCAGCTTAGCTAGCCCTAGAACGGTGACGGGTAAAACGATCGTCATATCAATAAATACATCATAACATCGGAAAATGAGAGAGGAATGCAAAAGAAACTTAACGCTATCGATACTTAATAATAATTGTATCGCCATTTTCTTTCTGCACGTTGTCGGTAAGGCAACAGTACGGCTCAGTGTTATATATCTACAATAAAACAAAGAGCCGGACATTCACCTTGCATAACCGCGGGGCTACCGTAGTGGAATTATGAACTTGCACATTTCCACGGATCATAAAATCGATGTTTGAAAACTCGGGAGGAAAGGAGGAAAAAGTGCGGGAAGGCGGAAAATACCGAGGAAAGGAGGAAATTCCTCCTTTTGAACGCAAAAACGAGGATTTCCTTGGATCCGCGGAAAACCATCATCACTGCACACGAGTCACACTTGTGTGCAGCATAGCTGTCAACTAGATCAAGACCATCCACTCTCTGGCCAGGAAAGGAATCTACTGAGTTGTCGTATAGCGCATATAGAATATTATTTATAAGACTAGATCTAGATCTAGATAAACAGGCAGCAATACAACAATCTTACCAATGTGTATATCGAAATCTAAATATATATTTATCTAAAGATTAGGCTAGATTCAAACCTGACAAAATCTGTTGCTGACTTTCCGCTGTTGCTTTCCCTCTCTAGAGATTTCTGAATTGCCTGCACCCTTAACAAGGGCCGCCGAGAAACCTAGAATGATCTAGATCTAGATTAGATAAAACCACTAAATTGGCCAAAAAAGCATCTTACGCTTACGACCCCTTGCAATCAAATGTTCCTCACATGACTCCTTAAAATTTAGGAGCAATGCTGAGTAATAAATGCTAATAAATGATCACAAATCACCAACTCTTGGCCCCTGTCTCACTTTGTTTACATGAAATTGTTCTCTGCCAGCTAAAATAAATGATCACAAGAAAAAGTTAAAAGCTAAAATCACTCTTGTAAATTTTCGAATAAATATTTGTTTAAAGTTTATAGTCCCAACACAATATGTAATTATACTAAAAATCATAGAAAATATTTTCATATATTCAAACGAAAAACGTTTTTGATGTCTTTCTGAACAATTCGAAATATGAAAACAACAATAGCAAACCGGCAGTGTTAAGTGTTCATTTATGGTAGCCTCCAGTCAAAGATTTTTCTATCAGATAACACACAGTAATGCAATGTAATTTGTATTATTATTCAATTTATTGACTCTTTTTTTGTATCAATAGAAAATATTTTTTAATAATGTTTTTTTTTTGTATTTTAATTTCTTTAGATTCTTCTCTCTTTCTTTCTCTCCCTCCTTTACTCTCTCTTCCCCTCTCTATCTCTCTCTCTCCCCCGCTCTCTTTCCTCTCTCACCCTCGGTCTTTCTACATATATCTCGGCCTCTCTATCCATCTCTATCAAACTGGAAACACCCGAGCAGCGATGGGTAGCGGAACTGGCGGCATAGTGTTCTATATAGGCCTAGGGTTTTACGTCTCCTAGGTTCCTCTAGCTTCAAGACTTACGTCTGACAATTTTATGTGCTGCCACCCACGAGACAGGGTGGGGATACCATGACTCCTGTCTCAGCCGGTCACATTATACTGACACCGAGCCAGCCAGTTACAGGGGACGAATATCGGACAAATAAATCTGCCGATCGTGGGATTAGATCCGCGGACCCCCTGATCTGAAGACCAACGCTCTACCACATGAGTTAGTTCGCCCCCCTTGGCGGCGAAGCCTACAACTTCGACATGAAGTACAATGTACCGCCCAAACACGCAGAACGCGAACGTAGACACGCTGTTGCGGTACCCCACCCACTGCCGGATCCGGAGGACCCAGAGGCGCCGTTGACTGATGTCTCCTGTGTCAGCCAATCCACCGCCGTACTAGAGCGAGCAGTAGAGACGGTCGCTAGAATCGCCAGTCACCATGTAGTTGATCCCGACTTCAACACCAAAATTGGACAACAACCGAAGACTGATCCCTTTCTGGTTTGGCAATTCATACACGCCACCATTGGTTGAAAGACGTCGGCTGTCTCCCTTTGGGTGAGGAATGTAGCGGCACTTCCCCAGGTTGCAGATCAAGAACTCGCTGCTGTACCGTGTCATTCAACGCCCCACAGGAGAAGTGTCTCAGGTGGTTCTATCGCCTTCAGCCCAACGACAAGCCATGGAGCCGAGCCACGAGGCCAGAAGTCATCAGGGCCCAGAGATGACGCTGACAGTGACATAGCTTCCAGGTCGCTGCTTCTGGCCTGGCATGTCTTCTAAATGTGAGCGGGTGACAGGAGATTTGTTCAGTATTTTTTTAACCCACTAATTCCTTTGTACAACTTTTTTTTCTACTAGTAGGCCTACTACTTAGTATTTTTTTCAACCTAATTGTCTGTCTATTTTAGCTGGGTAGTTTGGTTGTCATACAAAGGTTTTATACATGCGTGTGTGTGTGTTTGCGTATGTGTTTAATGGCTGTTTGAGTTTTAGTAAAATCATGATGTGCTTCAACTAGTGGATATTAAGGCTATACATTATTATACTGTTTTTCATTTATTGGTTATTTTATTCGCGTGCTTTTTGTTAACTGTCAGCCAAGAGTCTCGTAGTTACGTATAAGGGATTGACCTCTGCGTTGATTGAGTCTGAAGATTGGGATCTTTGGACGCGTAGTTTGGCCACGCCTCGCCTCCTTTAGTTAATTAACATTAACAGGTTTTAGTTGGAGACGGTGGTCAAATTACGTTCTTTTTCATATCTTTAGGAACAGGGTAATTTACAACTGATCGTGGTCATTTCCCCAACTTAAGAGTACCGTTTCAATGACAGTCGGTGGGAAATTTTTTCCAAGTAGGTGCATCTCCCGAGTGCTCTATCCAGTCTCCGGACACTCTGATCGGATCTGCGTTTCCAGACTCTTTGGCTTGTGGATTTCTACAGTGGCCAGGAACTTCTTTGTGTAGGTAACTTGCTTATTGGCTATGGGTCTTATAAACCCCTGATTTTGTTATCCTACGTTTATTGTTTTTCTCCGTCCAGCGGAAGCCTTTCCCGATTTTAGCACGATTGTCTCTAGCCATAGGCTATATTCAAGTTCTGAGTTTCAGATTGTACCCCGCTTTGGGATTTGGATTTTTTTGTGAATTTCACAAGTTTGGTAGTACCTCTCCATATTGAGACGTGGCATTGTTGTAATGACATGTGCTGTAAACTGCATTGCTAAAGTGCTATAATTAATCGATGCACTTCATCGTATGACTTCGCCTTATGAACATGAGCAAATTTTGTTTGTACCCTGGTTGTGTTTTATAATAGTAGTTCTGTGGGGTTCTATAAAATAATCATGACATTCATTCATCTTAGTAGTTATTTGTTTCTATAATATTTCTTCTTCGGTGCGTTCTACAAATTTCAATTATCTCTTGACCCAGTGTTGTTAGGTATCAGAGAGTTCTTAGAGTAATAGTGAAGTAGAGACTAATCATAGCATTTTTTGTTTCAATTCTTCATGGATAATAAATGTATAACAAATTACTGTGTGGCTTTGTTCTGCCTTATATTACTCCAACTTATCTCTGTTCCTTTTTTGTTTATTGAATCACATAAATTTCTTTTGTTTCTAATTAAACTTAATGGCCACAGCATAATTATTATAACCCTAAAAAAGTAAACACGGTCTCGCTGCCAGCCAGTGCCAGGTTGCCAAGACCACGTCCAGCGTTGCCAGGGTCACCTTGTCGCTCATGCTCCTTTGAAATGATCGCCATGGACTGGCTGAATTTCCAAAGTGCTGAGTTCGCTCTGATGTAATTGTAAATAGCGTTTCCGTTAAAATTTGTTTTTATTATTTTTATTACGACTTCTCCTTAGATCTAAATTCTGCACTTATGCAATTTTTGCGAACACGGTAGTAGGCCTGCTAGACTTTGGTACACGTATGGCTACTACAGTAAGTTCTAATAATGAGATACAGGGTCCGAGCCTCAACAACAACACTAATACAAAGTGTAGGCCAAGATCCATGCACGTCGCTTTCTCAACAAATCCGCGCGCAATAAATAAAAGCGTGGGCACTGCGAGTTTTAGTTAGAATGTTTGGTTATTGTAAAAAGTAGCGTACTTTAAGGAACTCAATAGCTTATTGAAATAATAAAACCAATAATTATGTGGATCATTTTTTTTCGACTTTTAAAAATGTAGGCTAAGTACAACCAAAAGATAACAAAAAGCAATCAAAGTGCAAACGCAACAACGACAAAACAAAACAAAAGTCTACAATGCTGTGCAATAAGCGTTTTTCAAGGCATGAAGGTGAAAGAAATGCCGAATCGCTTCCTGGAAAAGTTTTTCATTTCTAAAGAAACATAATTCCTCAGTTTTACCATCTTTCAAATTATGCTTCAAATAATAACTGTAATCCTACAGCTTTGTACTGTATGCACACCCCATAAACCATAACCTCACTGGCGCTAATTAAGAGTTATCTCCTTTTATAAACCAACCCTGCAGAAAATTTTAATAGTTATTTCTAAAGCGCAGATGATTTTTTTTTTCTTTTGTTGTTCTTTTTTGGGGTGCGTGAGGGCTGAATAAAGTTATTTTTTATTTTCAATCATGTATTTCTGATATTGTTAGCCAAATTAAACACTATTTTAATCAATTTAATTTTAAATGTGCAGCGTTACTAACCTGCCCATTTGTAAACAACATGGCGCAAGGTCGGCCATTAAGTCGTCATGGAAGATATGATGCGTTCATAGGTATGCAAGTAAAAGAACCAGAGAAAGAAGGTATACATGACATAGCACATAGCTATCCATAACACCTTTAGCTCTTACTAGAGTCTGCATCTAATATCTCCCTGTATTCTGTAAGAATCACAAAGAAAATAATGATCGTTTTATGATAGAGGGCTAGAGAATCTACCAATAACATCTAGATCTAGAATCTAGTTCTATCTAGGCGTAGGGCTTAGTCTATAGATTCTACTCAGTAGATTGCGTTTCTGTCCATATTTTGCTTTTGATACTTCATTGTACCATGTTAATTTCTACATAATGAATGTGTGGTGTGTACCACAATTATTTTATTTAGCACAGATCTAGAATCTAAATCTAGATGGGAGTGTCTAGATCGATACACAGTGTTTCTGCCTCTTTATTATATATAAAAAAGGATTTGTCAACATTTTCTTATGCACACTACATGTTTTGTTTTTGGCCAAATTTTGCTGTACGCACTATATTTGAGTGTTAAAGATCAATTCAAATTCTTCGGCCTGATCGTCGAATCTAAGCTCTTTCCAGTAGCTCAATAAAATTTAGATTCACTCTCTGCAGGCCCTTGCATTTCAATTGCTGAGTCAGACTGAATTAAAAATTGTCACTAGACCTTTACCAACCTCTTTGACCTTTGAACTTGCTTTCATAGGCAGAGAGAAAAGGCTAATTTCAGAGAGATTCACCTATGAGGAAAAAATATCTCTGAATTCCAATCTAGTCTTACATTTTATTTTTTGTTTTACTTTTATTTAGAATAAGGAAGAAAAAATATCTGTCATGCTGGTCTTTTGCTATATGGAAAGCATGGCGCAAATTGTAGGCCTACGGCACATGCCGTGTCTTGCATTAGTAAGCCATATGGTCAAGCAGAAATTTAGAATTCAATGTAAGCTTTGAAGCAGTGAAAGTTAAATAAATTGTTGTGTGAGCTGTACGGAGAACATTTATTTTTCGTCTTTTGAAAATAGTTATCAAATGAGAAGCTTATCCATTATTAAATGCATTAATTTCTTTCTCAAATTCACTATTCAGACTTTATATTCAGTTAAAGTAATTCTTACCCAGCTATCATTTACCTTGACCCATCAGGGGACCTTAGTGGTCCCCTCAAAACCCACAGATTTTGCACTCATGGAATTTAAACTCACCACACACCACTGGACAGTTTGCAAACTTTCAAAATTAGAATGGAACTTTCTTTTTTACATCTTTCATTGACTTCATGTCATTTTAAGAAAAGACAGCTAATATTAATTTATAAATGTAGTGAATATGATTATAATAAATTCTGTGTAATATTTTATTGTATCATTTATTTACAAGTCCTATGTCATTTTAATCTGAGAATTTACACATATATCCTTTATTCTACATATCATTTACTAATAAATGTATTTTAACATGTTTTAAAAATGTATGGTTGTGCTTTTGTACAATGTACCATCTGTTTTTTCCATGATTTCCATATTTATTTCATTGTATTGATTTTATAATTATGATTTATATGCTAGTCATTTACAATGATTTTTAATGTTTGTTACACAAGCTATCAAGTTCAACTAGATTTTTATTATGATTGTGTGTATTCTGTATTAACAGTACAATTTTAGAACAAAGTATGTTATCGATTGCTTGATAAAGAATGTAAAGCTCTTTGAGCAACACTATGGGAAAACTGCTATATAAATGCATTTTATTGTTGTTATTATTAATGTTATTATTATTGTTATTATTATTATTATTATTATTATTATTATTATTTTATTATTATTATTATTATTATTATTATTATTATTATTGTTATTACTATTACTAGTATTATTATTATTATTATTATTGTTATTATTATCGTTTTTGAAAATGTTCTAAGCTCATAACTTCTGATTTAACTTTTCAGATTTCTACACAAAGTCCAGTTACATGAACTCAAGTTACAGCTCTCCTCGGCCAAAGAGTGGCTACAAGACCCGCGGTCAGGCCACAGCCTTTGAGTACGATCAGTACGCTCGGGTGACCACGCCGAGAGATGAGCCTCCGGCCCGCCCCATGTCGCGCAGAGGAGCTGACAGGTCAGTTTTGTTGAATACTGCAGACAGAGGGAACATGTTTACATGGACAACTTTGTACAAAAAAATACAGGAGTCCCCAACGGCACCTCAAATAACGAGAACTGTTGGAATAACAAATAGTTTGAAAATCCCTGTTTAAAAAAAAAATATAATCAGATAGCGTCACCTTCCCCAAAAGGCACATAACTCTTGTTCTATTATCAAAGTAAACGAAGCTACATAGTGCAATACTTGGCGATGGAACAGCGAAACCCATCTCTAGTAGTGGCACTTTTTTTATAATTGCTAATTAGCTATAGATATGGGTATACACAATGGAATAATCTTGTTAAGTTTTGTCCCCCTTGCAGCACCCTTTCATGAAACTCATAAATTTAATTAAGGTTGTACATATGTAAATTGTAACTTGCTGTTCTAGAAAAAAGTAGACTAAACAGAAACAAGAATAAGACACATGGTATGTGTAGAACAGAGACTGTTGCCTGTTATCTGTTGCATCCAAGCACTTGAAATGTTGTGTTAAAATGATAAGGGCACAATTTCCTCGTTCACCAAAATCTTCTTTCAGTGTTATTTTGGGAATAACGAGAACCCTCGCTATAAAGAGAGATATTAAGAAAAACAAGAAACCTTGTTATTACCGAGTTTTACTGTATTGTTTAGGCCTAAACCTTTTGGTCCGAGTTCAATTTCTCTACTGTCACCAGAGCCTGAAGTCAATATCAGAGAAACCTAAAAAGAAACTCAAGTTACCATACCACCAAAAAATTAACAAAAATCTGAGGATTTTACCAATTACTTTCGAACTGAAATCTTCTCTCCCATTTGGTATAGATCTAGGTCCTGATAGTGATACTATAGTGGTATTATTTTATTAATTTTGAAAACAAATTTTTATACTGTGTAAGATTATAACACTAAATCCTTACTTAATTATCACTATTTTTTGCAATTACCAAAAAGATCCAAACAAACAAAAAATCAACAACAAAAAAACTAACAAAGCTCACATTTTATACCACAGCCATGGATTAGCAAAGATGATCACAATGATGTTACTTGGTATTGCTAACTAAATGCTTTAGAATGGAAAGCAAGCCAAAATTTATGAACATAACATTTAAGTATAAATATAGGCCCTACTGATGAAAGGTATCGCTGTCATGTTTGACCAAAATAACAGTGAAGAGAAAATTGGTTGTTGTTATTGTTTTTTTTATAAAAATTAAGAAAAAAAAGTACTTCAAGGAAAAGGTAACAAAAGAGAAAGGGGGTGGGGGTATTTTGGGTATTTATAATATTATCATATTTCTTTCTATAATCTTTTTACTGTAATTTAATTAGCACATGAGACAAAACAGTAAGGAGGAATGGTAGCTAACTTGAAAGAGCGTATGATTCCTAATTACAAAGTGTCAGGTTCAAATCTTGATCGGTCCCCTGTTTCTGAGTAGTTGGGCAGGTGTTGGTATAATTATTTCTTGTGTCCAGTTGACACAGAAGTTCTGGTATACCTGATTAGCAGCATGTAAAAAAAAGTGATCAGATTATAGTGCTGTGACCCATCCATGACATAGCCTATAGTTGATGTTAGATGTTAAGAAAACAACAAATCAACCGACCAAGAAAAAGCTTGGCAATGTAATGAAATGATTACAAGTAAAAAGAAATTAATTATAAAACGGAGAATAAATCATGATGGATTAAATCAGATATCGTTTTCACAGATACGGAGGTTCGTCAAATCAGCAAATGTCGTTGGAGGATTCAGACGAGAGCTTTGCCTCCACACCGCCAATGCCACCATCTGTGAGTCCTGACTCGGGCCGCACTACTGAAATTGTCCAGCAGCGTCCACCCAGCTCTGCGAGCAGGCGGCCAAAGAGCGCCTCTCACCGGGTCAGATCGGCACGGAAAGTCAGCGCAAACACAGACTGTGTCAACATACCCTACATACCTGACCACGGCAAGTGTGACAGTGTTACCAGAGACTATAGATTTAGTGAGACGTTTCACAAAAAGAGCTCACAGTGCTATTGATACGGCAAGCTAGGGTGATGCGTGCCTACTCTATTTCTTTATTGAAATTAAGGCAGTTGAGCAATGTTTAGACTTAATTTTTACAAAGTTTTAATGAAGGTAGCAACCGTTTCAATGATCCCAGCCCACATACACAGTAGGCAGTGAAACGTCTCACTAAATCTATAGTTTATGGTGTTACAGTACCTGAAAGGGAAATAGCAGAGGCACAGAGATCAATAGCTATAGCTTTTTTTTTTTTAAATTACACAATTTTTTTTTAGCTTAAATCTAGTTTGTTATTTGGGGGTGCTGTACGCGCAATGGTTAGGACGTTAGGTCACTCTGTCAAATTGTCTGAGACTAACTTTACTTTTCTTACTTCATTCAGCTAATAAAGTGCTCAAATCTAATTAATTTGTAAATGCTGAAAGCAGGCAATTATTTCGTTTTAGGTGTGTTTTTTTCTGATCTAACAATTTGCATTATCTTGATTTATCTATATGCAAAGAATAACATATCACACTATTCCTCAACTGAAAATAAGCTCACTTCTCAAATATAAATATAATTTGATAGGAAATAAATCTTGTGATATATTAGAAAGAAGCTATTCAGTAAAAAACTTTGATCTAATAAAAAATTATACTGTACACTCTTAAATTTATTACTATGTGTGATTCTCAATCATGAGAATTTGTTTGCTTTTCCTCTCAGATATGCCAGACATGAGCTCTGCACGCCCCCCGTCATCGTTTTCAAAATATCGACCCCTTCCATCTATCGGGACCCCAACCCCACCAGATTTTGGAGAAGACCATGATGATGTTAAAGCCAAATCACATCATCCAAATCACCTGTACAATGTTGTCAGTGAGCCGGGGCCTCACAAACAAAGATCTTACCAGCACTCACAACATCTACATCAACAGTCCCACAGGGGAGGACAATTTTCACCCCAGCCGCCCCCACCACACTCCTCTGACAAGTGGAACAGTTTAACTGCCAGCGGCAGAGTGTCTTCTGCTGTGAGTGACATATCTGTAATATCAACACGGGCAAACTCCAGGTCAAACCCACCTAAGTCTGAGCTAAACCACACAGCTAAGCTGATAGAGAGACTTGACCTGTCCAAGTTGGATAGAGAAGCGGAAGAATCGTCCGTGGCCGGGCGCAGGAGGAAAACATCTACGTCTAGCTCTGCATCACACAACAAAGTTCCAAAGCCTGCGCCGGATCCGGGAGTCTTGTACGACGGTGACGACGATGATTCTGACACTGATTCTGGCCAAGAAGAGCCAGTGCTGGTGTCCAAACAAGAGACTGCCAAGACAGCTGCAACCTCACCACACTCCACATCTCCGCCAAATTCAAGACGAGCAGTGAAGAAAACAGTTGTTGTGATCCCGTCGCCTAATGAGCCGGCTGTCAGCGAAATTCTGCTGGCAGTCAAACTCCCAACAGATGGGACGAGACACCAAAGATATTTCCGAACCAATGAGAAACTCCTTGCAATTGTGGAGTTTGCAGAAGAGGTTGCTGGTCAGGATTTTGGTGGTTATATTTTGATTGTGCCAGCTCCGAAAAATGTCTATAAAGATCTGGATGAGACTATAGAGGAAGCAGGTCTGGAGGATAAAACTGTGTTACATCTGGAGGAGAATGACTGATGTGCTGCATCAGAAGTTGTTGAATGTTGGATAATAACATCTATCTAGGGTTGCTTACCAAAGCAATTTTCAAGTTTTGTTTCTGACAGCTCACGTATAAAATGGAAAAAAAAAAACATAAGGTCTAAACAATAAAGAAAGAGATGGGCCTGCAAATTAAGAAACAAATGATCAGTCTAGAAAAAAGTAGTCTTTTCTAAATTGAACATACCTAGGTACCCTGAATTGTTTGTTGTTTTTTTTAGTGTAAAGGTGGCACTAGGTCTAGTTGAGTTTTGAACTGCACACTAATACTAAAATATTCAGCGACAAACACTCACATCAGTCAACAGAAGGGTATAATTTGTATTGAGAAAAATAACCTTTGGTCTAAAAAAAGGAATCTCGCCATTTGTTTATTGGCACTAGCATCTTAAAAAGACTGCATCTGAGAGAAGGATATTAGGCTGGCCACACTTTACCTATCTGACCCAATCAGTGGGAAAAAATGCAACGACTAGAGCAGCGTTCAAACCTAAACTTTCTTGTTAGAGGCTTGCACACTCTACCCTTATACCACAGCGTCCGGAGAGAGAGAGAGAGAGAGAGAGAGAGAGAGAGAGAGAGAGAGAGAGAGAGAGAGAGAGAGAGAGGGAGGGAGGGAGGGAGACAGACAGACAGATAGACAGACAGATAGACACTCAAACAGATATACAGGATTAAGTTGATGACGGAAGAAATATAGGCCCTATTTATTTTAATCTTCTGGGTCTAAGTAATGTAACCAAACAATCCCCCTTCTCCCATGTTCTCTCGCCCTTTTTTATGCAAATGTGCAAACATTTCCTTAAAATCATAATTGATATAGAAACAGTCATCACTCTGGGTAATTGCAAGGCAATTATATGTCTTTGTACATGCAACTTGAGGGTTCTGTGGTAAAAGCCATGTACTTTGCAAATTAGGTCAAGGGCATTATGAAATGAATTAAGATGCAGTGGAAACCTTAAAAAAACAGTCTGATAATTCAAATTCCCCATAAACCAAATTTTGAAAAAGGAAAGGTTACGTAATATCTTTTAGTTCTGTTAGAATCAAACTTATCATAAGAATTCTTCTTGATTTAATTCTTTTTAACTGTCACTCTGTTTAGCAGCATTCAATGTTTTGCACAGAAATGGAGTTTTGAGAACGTTGATATAGAAAGAAAACAATAGGACACTATCATAAATGCAGTTTGTGAAATAAGGTAATAAACTATCTATGTTTTATACCACATGTATCTCTGCGGTTCCAATTTGCAATTTGAATCCTCCCCATTTGAAGTTTTGATCCAATCCCAAGCAATGTGGATTATGAGGTTATAATACCGTGTAGGCTCTATGTAAAAACCTCTTGCATCAGATAGATCCAGATGAAACAAAATGTCTCAATGTTCTTTAATTACGTCATGTACGTCAGTATAATCATCAAGGCGGAACCACATAAATGAGTACCACCTGCAGTAATATTCTGTAAATAAATCATACATAAAAACTCCCCATGTTTTTCTGTCCATTACTCACAATTTAGCCTACATAGTTTTTTAACTTGGTTGGCGATCATTTTGGATTCTTTTGTTCAATTTCTGGGCTACTAAGAAAAATCTGACCAAGCATAACATTTCTAATCCTTCAGTATGTCCTCTTTGACCTCATTTTGTAGGTTTTTGGTGCTTTTACCACAAAAGCCATATTTATTTCACTAATCTGCTCTACTACAAGGTAAAAGAAGTCTAAAGACGGAGGCATTTAATTTAAAAAAAATATTTGGTTCTTTTAAAACTGGTTCGCAGATCCAAAGAGCGGTTTTCTAGGCTGGTAAATTAAGAGAGGAAAAGTTATGTTTTACAGGTATTGTGGGTTCTAAAACAAATTGGGTTCCCATGCAGCGAGGTCTTAGACGAAGAGCACTGATTCTTGAGCTAGAAACAAAACAAAACAAAAACTTCAACATATATATCAGTCTTCTCGCCATACAATATCTCGCTCTGGAACCTAAGATACATTAAATAAAATGACCTAGAGAGACTGAATTTCTGTCACTTGTGCATGGTGTGCGATTTGTCTGCTATGTAATTTCGTAACCAGTTTTAAAAGTTCAAATAATTTTGTTTAACGGGCAGATGTAAGTGTTTGAAGCACAGTCATTAAGACCCTATAAAAGAGCCAATAAGCTCAGTACGCAGTAGGCTACTTTGGACTGACTAGAAATAAGTTTGAAACTTTTTTTTTAGAAACTAATGCGACATAAAATTGATTAGGGAGTACCGGTACTTTTGTGTAATGTAATGTAATCGCTCATACAGAGATGTTGGTCTAAAACATCTTTAAAAATCGGTGTTAACTTTGGACTGTGTAACCGGTCAGAACGAAGACAAATATTATACTAGATAGCACGCACTGATAGTTGCAAGGTCCTTTTCTGTGAATTCTAACCCCACACGTTCATTGGGTGAATCAGTTTAAGCCCAGCCCTACTTAACAGAATGGGGTTTAGAAAATAGAAGTGCCAAATTTAAAGTCTTTCATTTCGTTCTCTTGATTGTCACTTTTGGCAATTGTTTTGAAAATCAATAATGAATTCTATGAGGGAATGTCATATAGTTACGTTGTTCGAACTGCTTTACATCAAGTTGGTGATACTACGATGACTATATATTTACGCTACTCTTGTGCTTATCCTTGTCTTCTTGATTGTCTTGGAGGTCAAGCTGTCTCAAACTTCGAGCCGGTACTGCCAAAACTATGGGAATTACATGCATTAATTTTTTTGTCCGTGATCAATGCAATCATCCATATTGTCGGATGTAAATGAGGTGTCGGGCCGACCATATCTATAAAGCAGATATTGTACTATTATTATTGTAGATGAACTTTTGATTCTTGTCTGGTGGGTTTATGAAGAGGGACTTCAATATGACGATGGAAACGTCTAAACAAAAGTATATGTAATTGGTGTGTAATTGGCTGTAGTTGGAAATGAATTATGCAAATACTGGAGTTGAATAAGAAAAGATATTATTTTAAGCTATATTGTAATTTGTTGCATTATACAATCTTATTTTAAAAAGAGTTTCTTTGAACAAGAGTTTTGAAACTGATAAAGCCATATCACATATGCAAGGGTAACCAAACCTCTCCAATCTTTCTGTAAACCTTACGCCAGTAAGTGACCACTGTGTAAATAAATACATTCTCAAGACTTGCTGCAAACTTCTGATCATCCTCAGATATTTTTTAAGTAAAAGACTAAAGCATCTTTAAATTGATATTTTATTGTTGTCGTGTAAGCCAGTGAGTGTGTAGGGCAAGCTTCTATGACAGTTTCCCTTGGGAAAAAAAATAAACTTGATATGCTTAATTGCACGAGTAAAAGGTTGGTGTGTATATCTAGTCTCAAATTCACTCTCTCTCTCCCTATTTTTTTTTCTTTTCCCTGATCTGTCCCTGTCTGCCTGTCTGTTTGTGTCTCTTTTTCTTTCTTACTCTATCTTCTTCCCTCGGTCTATTGCCCCCCCCCCCCCTCTCTCTCTCTCTCCCTCTTTCTTTCCCACTCTTTCTTTTCCTCCCCATCCCTTCTTATCTGTCATTCTTTGTAATCCTAAACAAAGCTATAATCACAATCTCGCTTATATATTGTTTTTATTTTGTTCCTTTTAAGCCCTTAAATGTTTGATTAATTATGTCAATAGTAATGAAAGTTTCCCTCCTGTGTGTTCACACAGTGTGTGTATGTGAAAAAAGAGGGGAACGGATATATATACGCTAGATCTGACATGTCATGCATTGTTGGTTGTTGTGACTATCTTTTGTAATATACTAGAGTTAAAAAGCTTTTACATTCCCTAGGCTAGCGCTAGACATATTATTGACTCCGAGGCTCGAGGCTACCCAAAATAACAGGCAAAGTCACGGATTTGACTGAAGTGAATACATTTCTGCATAACAATGGAAATAGTGACTTGTTTGTTTTAAATATGTATTATAGTTAGGACAGATGGACATTCAATAGGTACTTTTTGTTCAACCTACAAACCTACTAGACTAAGTAAGTACACTGCTCTAAATGTGTATAAAATTTTAATGATACAGTATAATCTTACTATGGTTCTAAATGCACTTTTTTGTTTATTTCCGTGACCCTGCTTGTTATTTTTTGAAGCATCGATTGACAAAGTCACAGTGATCAGTCTGTAGTTGTTTATTTCACTCAATAAGATTAAAAAATATAATTTTTAACGACTGACGATTTATATATTTACCTTGTTAAGCATTTTCTTTTTCCTGCTGACAGAACCATCTGTGTTGTGGAGTATATATAGGCTCTAATAATAATTGTTATACATTGTGCCGGTAGTATTAACTTGCAACTGCTGATATCAATGTTAATTGTTACAATTTACAAACTGGATTTTTGTTGTTGTTGTTTTTAATGGGGTGGTGGCTTTTTTAATGCCATTTTTGACTCCGCTTGTTTTGTATTAATCAGTTGCTACAAGCTCAACTTGTTCCTTTTAATGTAATAGGGAAATTAAAGAGAAAATATCCTCTAAATTTGTTGTTAATATCCCTATAATTGAATTTTTATACGTTTGTATTATGTTTTCCTCTTACTTCCAATCAACAATTCAGCATAATCAAATTTATGTGAAGAACAATGAGTCTCAACATTATTTTCTTTAGCATGAAAATACTTTTGGATAGAGCAAAATTTCAAGCAAGCTTTGGTCATGCGAATTTTTCTTTCAGTTTAGGCATCATACATATATGTTAGAACTCTCTATTAATTTAAGCAATGAGGCCGTGGTTTCGAGCATCGGGTTTAGACACATGAGGAGCGTGGTTTAAATCCCACTTTATGGGCCACGTTTTTTCCCCCACTGGTTAAATGGTGTCAGTATAATGTGAGCGCTCTGGTGTCCTTTCACCGTATGGGACTTTTCCTGAGACCAATATTGTTCGAGCTCTAACATCGTTATTGCTGCTAAAATCGACTCGAAACGTTCTTTGTGCCTTGGATTGCTTTGAAAGCAATACAAAGGTGTAAAATGATCTCCACTAAAAGATCCGCGCTGATTGCTTTCTCCCCATCTCCCAAAATGCTTCGTTTCGCAAGCCACAGTTTTAAAAATGGGTGATCAATTTCCACCCATTGTTTAAAAAAATACTGGTTCTGGTTTTCATACCTGTGATTATTGTAAAATTAAAAATAAGTGAATAAAAATATAGGTTCATAAGACGCTCAATAGTCTCAGCAGTGAACAGAAATTGGATAAGTAATAAATTGTGTTATTTTGTTCGAGCAATATCGCTATAACGTCTTTTACAGTTGACCTGAAACTTTCGGTCTCCCTCAGTTTTTGTTCTGAGGGCGTTGCATGGGTATTTCCCCCTCTTATTCGGTTGCTAGGTTGTTTTGTTTTTTAATGTGTATTGTGTCTTTACGGAATCCCTTTTTAGGTCTATTTCAACATCGTGAAACTTTTTGTTCCGCTCACTAATTTCGATTCATTGAAATGAAAATGTTTTTTTTTTTTGTGCTTTCGAATTTCGTTGCATCGCAAGACTAATGAATTTTACTTGGTGTGAATGTAAAATTTTTTCAAACTGCGACAACTTTGACGTGCACAATGTCATTAGAATCATGCTTGGCTAATTAATTATGTGGCCCTATGAATGAACTTCATAACCCAAATTTTATAGGAAAACGAGATTAATTGGCACAAATAATTAGGTTCCTCGTATTATATTATATTCGTAAAAATTGAATGGAGTAGTTTTAAAATGTTTTGATGATCAAAATAGTTATCACATTTCAACCTCTATGTTCATAATTTTTTATTGTTGAGAGTTTAAAACTGAGTTTATTTTTTTCTATTTTTATCTTAGTGTGGGTTACCATGTTCATGCAAGGGGCTACATAATTATAGTTGTGCAATAATTATAAGAATAAACTTACTAAAACAAAAAACAAAAGCAGCTAAAATCATGTAAAACAGTATGGGTCAGTACTGTTTTCTAAGGACCATGACCTATAAAACTTTAAAACCAAAATCAAGGATGCCAAGGAAAATTGGCATCTTAATAATTTTAACATATTCAAAAAAATCTTCACTAGATCCAATCAGTCAGGAAAAAAAGAAAAAAAAGATAACAAGAAAACTGATGCATACATAGTTTTTACGCTTTAGTGTACACTTCACTTTTTCTAACTTCTTTCTCTCTATAAAAAAACCCACAAAAAAGTATAAATGAGAATTGAAACGCCAAAACAAGGAAACACATACATTTTGCAATGAAATATGATTTTTTTAGCGTTGTAGTTATTCTCTTTATAGAAAAAAAATATTGGGTCCTACATTAAATTATTAATTATTAAGAAAAATATTGTTTAGTTTTTGGCACATCACGACATCATTTCCAGCTTTTCCCATCCCACAATTCTAAAAAAATTGTGGGTTCACAATTAGTCATTTAAAAACAAAGTCTCTCTTGATCAACTTTCAGTTTCTACTCGATATTGTTATGGAGAAAGATTAATATTGAATTTTCCAAAAGCGCGCACATTTCGACAGGCACGTTGCACCGCGTTGTTAGAAAGATTGGTAAATTGTAAAATCAAAAGATAAAAACTTAATTTAACCAAATAAAAAAAACTTGATGGAGTTTGAAGAGAACAGTACTAACACAATATCAGTCAACTTTACGGACTATGACTTATAGCCCTTCCAAAATGCCCAAACGCAAAAAAAAAAAAAAAATCACAGGAAAATACAACAAACGTTTAAAATAAAACACGTGTCATACTGAACACGTGTTTTAACACTTTTTATCAAATGAAAGAGTTTGTGGAAAAACATTTAATTCCTAATGATTTTATATTTTAAAGAAATATTTTTAAGAACTCTATGAAATCATTAGTAGTCCTTTCAGCTTTGTCCATTCCATGATCCCCACGAATTTCGTGGGTTCACATATAGTATAGAAAAATGTAAAAAGAAAATGATACATTTATAATATTACATTTCCAAGAAAAAGGATGACTTTGTAGTGCCCTTTTTTAACATAAAAAAACTATTTTGATCATTATCAGCTGCAGTGCTGCTGGAGTGTTGGGGTTTTTACGAAATAAGAAAAGTTTTTGTTCCTTCCATCTGCATACATTTCAATGAGAAGGATCACGAGTATTTTCACCACAGCAATTCAAGTTATAAATAACATTATCATTACAAATAACAGTCAACTTTATCATAAACATGGATTTGAATGTGCAGAAGAAAACAAAAAAACAACAAAACAAAAACAAAAAACACCATCGTCAAAATTATTATTTCTCTACATACCGCCTGTATGATGTATAGGCCACAGAACAATGAATTGACGTTAAAAAATATTTCATGGTAAGGGCTGATTCTTAACTTCTCTGTTGTTTATACAGATTTCCTCATTTCTCAATGTTTTTGAATTTTCTCCCAAAATAAAGAATAAAAATTGATTTTAATACAAATAAGCTTAATTAAAACATTGGAAATGTCTGCCCATAGGAATTGCTTCACGGACAAACACCATTAATATGTTTAATAGCCCTTAGTAACATCTTGCGGGTATTGTCATTGAGAGTGACCTTGTCTTGATCTCTGACCTTTGATCCAATCATGCATGGGAGTCCGCTGGATGTGAACCGTACAGCTAATGAGAAATATAAAAAAATACATCTGGTATAATTCCTTGACAGAAAAAAGGGGGTGGAGGGGGGGGGGGGGGTGGAATATAATCATGTCGCATCTTGTCTCCCTAAGACCCAACTCCTTTATTTTAGTCCGATCTAGCTACCCTCTTTATAATTTTTTTAAACTCTTATTTTTTTCTTAAAGAAGCCGAACAGTTGTTTTTTTTTTATGATACATTTCTTATGTGGAGTTTTCAATCCGTTAGTTCAAATTGGTGACTGCATTATTATCGAATATTATGGATAAGTCTGGTGTACAGAACTAAACGATACTCGTTGCTGGGATGAGCTCAGTCGGAAGCTCAATAGATTTTGCTTTAGACTAGCCAGTAGGAGGTCCGAGGTTTCATTCCTCTGTATAAAAGAAAACAAACCAGAGAGTACTGACAAGGGTTTAGGTAGTTCAGTCAAAAATGCTCTAGACTGACTAGCAGGAGGTCGCAGGTTTAAATCCTTTACTGCCATTTAACAAACCTTGATGGAGGATATATAACACAGTTCAGGCTGCCGATGACAGACTAAGTCACTTACATCTTGGATTCACAGACTTAATGTGGAGATATAACATACGATGCCACTATTATATGAACATGGCAGACTAATATCTTAGATTTACAGGCTAAAACTAATATGGAGGTGTGGCTATACTTCTGGTACTACTACACTTGTAATGAGATGTATATGGGAATCTTCGGGAAACTAATCAAACTAAGTAAACCAGAGACTACTGACCCATTGCTTGTTCTTGCTGGTGTGGTGGCCCAGGGGTGCCCGCTGTCGCGGCGGAGGTTTGCGGGGAGTCATCATGCGGATGCCGCTGCCGCCAGATTGCTGCAGATAAAGGAGAAAAAAAACACCCGTGACGGCACGTAACGTTTTATTCCGCTCTATAGGAGAAGAGGGACTTTCTACTGAAAAATAATGCATGGTGCGTATTCATCAACATGATATAAAGGCTGATGCTAAAGTGTCAAGTAGAAGTAGTGGTAGTAGTAGTAGTAGTAGTAGTAGTAGTAGTAGTAGTAGTAGTAGTAGTAGTAGTAGTAGTAGTAGTAGTAGTAGTAGTAGTAGTAGTAGTAGTAGTAGTAGTAGTAGTAGTAGTAGTAGTAGTAGTAGTCATTTCTTTTCTTCCCTCCTTTCTTTCGCTGCTTTCTTTCTCCAAATCTTCCTGTCGTCATTCCTAATACCTTTTCATCATTCATTTCTCTCTCTTTTCTTTTTCAATTCATCTATCACTTCTTTTTATATCCCTTACCTTTCTTTTATCTTCTTTTACTTTTCTCCTTTCTTTCATCATTTCTCTCCTATGCTGTGTTTCTTTTTTTTTCGGCCTTTGTGCTACTAGTCTGTAGCTTTTTTTTTCGACAAAGATAATAATGTTTCGGACGAGGGGTGATAAAGCTCATTTACCATAGGTATAACGAATTTAATTTGATGGTCTCAGGTTTGAGTCCCGATCATACCACACTGTCCTCTACTGTCCTCTACTGGTACAATGTGATCCGAATTCTCTATAGAGGGAGGGAGAGAATTCTCTCCCTCTCTCCGGGTTTAACGTCTCCTAGGTTCCCCTGGGGGGTCCTATACGGCGACAATGTGATCCGCTGAAACAGCCATTCTGATATACTTCGCTTCCTTTATTTGTGACGTTCACCTTTGAACGTGTACGTCATAGTAAAGCCTATATGCTATATTTATGTTAATGTCAAATTAAGTTTGTTTCAATTTTAAAAGATAAAAACCATCCTCTTTATGGCCAGTTAAGCTTTTCTGAGCTCTCAGGGGGGCCAAGAGCCTTACAATGTAGACTTGAAAGGTACGAATATTCGTTTCTGCCTAGAGCACTTAAACGTTTGTAAAAAATGTAATACGATTTTCTATTGAGACCACGTCGGTATGCAAGCTAGTATTATTTTTTAAATAATAATGGTGATAATACTGACTATTTTAATTAGTGTTGCTATTATTATTATCATTATCATTATTATTATTATCATTATCATTATCATTACTATTACTAATATTGGTTGTAGTGATTGTAATTAATTTCAAATTCTAATTTCCCTTTGTTAAGATGAGCGATAGGTGCTCACCTTGGCGGCCAGCCTGCGAGTCTTGATGCAGAGATAGAGCGCCGGGGGGAAAAGGAGCACACTAAGGAAGGCCAGGCAGTAGATGAACATCTGGAGATAGGTCACACACACCACGCCAAAGTCGACCGCTGAAAAACAAGCAAACTTTAGAAATAACCACCCTACTTCTGCAACCAGCTGCGTATATCAAGCGTTCAAGGTTAAGTTTTAATAATATTACATAGTTACCCTAGAATTATAAAAACGAACATCATCTTTCTGGAGCCGGGCCCGCCCCCTCTCTCTCTCCCTCCCCCCTCTCTCTCCCTCCATCCCCCCCTTCCTCCTCCTCCTCCTCTCTCTCTCTCTCTCTCTCTCTTTCTCTCTCTCTCTCTCTCTCTCTCTCTCTCTCTCTCTCTCTCTCCCAAATAAACTTCTATTTAAGAAAAAAATAAATATAAGTTGTCATGTAATCTATTCTTTTACTGTTTTCAAACTTAAAGTATGAACTTGCTTCGCTCGATAAGTAAGTTTTTTACCTTTGTCTTTTATAATTATGAAATTAACAAAATGGATAAACGATTATTAAAAAGGTGGAAGTAATCGATAAAATGATTGCACTTGGCAGTCTATTGTATAAGCCATATTCTCTTGGGTGACAGTGTGAACGGGTGAAACAGGAGTCCAGATCTCCACGCTCTGTCTCGTGTGTGGCAGCATGTAAAAATGTCAGATATCAGTCTTGATGCCCGTTCACAATATAGCCAATATAGTGATATCGTTGAGCATCAAAACAAACACAATTTGGAGTGAGACGACAGTTATGATCTGTTGCTGGGGAAAGCAAGCCTCTCTCCTTATTTTTGCGTACCCGATTTTTCTCAAAGAGTGTGGTACACTGCGACAAGACCGCATAGGGAGAAACCCGCCTTAGCCGGCAGCCACTCCTTAACACTACCAAGATTATCGAGCTCTAAATTTCACCCTTTATATTAGGAGGCTCACCAATATAAACAAAAATTGCATTTAGAACGTAGGATGTACTGTAAAATATTAGGCACAATTAGGACAGTTTACAAACACCAGCTTCCGACAAAAGGTCCTAGTTCGAGCCCTGGCGATTTCGCTCCCTACTGGTTGGGTCGGTGTCAGTTTAATGTGACCAGCTAAGACAGGAATCATGGTATACCCGCCCTGTCTCGTGTGTGGCAGCATATAAAATTGTCAAACATCAGTCTTGGGGTCCGTCCACAATATAGCCTATATAGTGCTTATGTTGGACGTTAAACCAACTCAACAACAACTCAAGAGCGGCAGTCTGTTTCCATTAAATAAGAGTTTCTAAACCAGAGAAAGCAAACACCAATGAACTTACACGGCAGTCTGTTTCCATTAAATAAGAGTTTTTAAACCAGAGAAAACAAACATCAATGAACTTACACGGCAGTCTGTTTCCATTAAATAAGAGTTTCTAAACCATAGAAAGCAAACACCAATGAACTTACACGGCAGGCTGCCAGTGTCGCACTGTGGTTCCTCACAGACGGACGCGATGTAGTCAGTTCCGCGGATACCTGCAAGAAACGGAGTTCCAGAGAGTGTGAAAATGTGAGAGGTTTCACGGCGAGGAGTTTGCACAGATGGACTAAGATAATTAAGGCGATTGCTTCCTTCTTAAAACCTTAGTAAAAAGTCAGTGAACATTGCTTTAATTTCAACAAAGAAATAGAATATGCATGTGATACGCTAGCTCGTCGTATCAAAACCATTGTGAGCTGTTTTAGTCAAACTTCTCACTAAATCTATAGTCTCTGCGAGTTCAGATCCAAATGAGTAAAATATTGCTCGGCCTTATTGGAATCGGTAACACAAGACACTTCTCTACCACAACATGGTGACTGCCTAAAGATTTTCCTACCGTATCCAACGATCTTATAATTATGTTCGTCCTCAAACTGTAACATGCAATTTCAAATTGTGCTAAACTATTTTGTTGTTTTACAATGTTTCACGCTGCTTTGAACCTACTCTTATACTCTCTCTCTCTCCCTCTCTCTCTCTCTCTCGATCTATCTATCTCTCGATCTATCTATCTCTCGATCTATCTATCTCTCGATCTATCTATCTCTCGATCTATCTATCTCTCGATCTATCTATCTCTCGATCTATCTATCTCTCGATCTATCTATCTCTCGATCTATCTATCTCTCGATCTATCTATCTCTCGATCTATCTATCTCTCGATCTATCTATCTCTCGATCTATCTATCTCTCGATCTATCTATCTCTCGATCTATCTATCTCTCGATCTATCTATCTCTCGATCTATCTATCTATCTATCTATCTATCTCTCTCTCTCTTTCGCTCTCCTTCGCTATCCATCTATCTACCTATCTCCATCTCCATCTCCGTGAACCCTCCTCCATCCTCTCTATACATCTCACCTGTCCACTGGCCGGGGGTGTCACAAACCACCTCGCTCTCGAACTCGATCCCATCTCGCTTGAAGTCCTCCACAAACCACAGGTTATTGCAAGTGCACTGAGGAGCAGAAATAATTTTCATAACAATGAAAGTAAAAGGTAAAAGTGGTTGCTTAGCGTCCAACGTCAGCACTGTAAAGGCTATCTTGTGGACGAACCCCATGATTAACGTGTGACAAGATTAAGTGTTGCCATTTTTGCCACATATAGGGCCTAGTCGGTGCGGGAGTAACATGACTGTCTCAGCCGTCACATTTAGCTGAAACCGACCCAACCCGTAGACCACGAACCTCCTACTTCGAAAGCCGATGTTCTACCCCTGGGCTATCGCACCCCCTCAAAACAATGAATTAAACAAATATAATAATATTAAAGTACATAATATTATATGTGAAATATTAATTTGGGTTTTGCTTTTGTTGTTATGGTGTTTTATGTTTTCAATGTATGCATCTTTGAAATAGAAATGAGCCACACTGGTTAGCAAGTGAACCCAAGAGGCGAAAAACATTTGCACTTAAAGTGGTATTTGTATTTCTTCTCCGTTTTTCTAAATGCCCTCCTGTTAATAAAATTATTTTTACGTGAAATTCTACTCCGTACTCTGTTAGTTTCTTAGTGATCGGCATGGTTTTTCGTCCGTCCATGTTTATGATCCCAGTGTAGCACCCACCGAGATCTAAATTCGAAAATGAAAATTAGGTTTTAGGCGTGTTGTTATATTCATTAGTCGAAGTGCAAGTATTCAGCTGCAGATATGAGATATGATGCAACAGTCTTATTATAAAAAAAAAAACAAACAAAAAACGCACATGAAAGCTAAAGAATAGCCCGTATACACGTTTTTTTTATAAGAGGGCAGAGCAGTTGCCTCGTTACAATTTTACGGCTTACCGAATCTACTCCTATAAAACTATCAATGGGAATGATAATTCACCAGTTTTTCCACTGTATGGGTGTGTATGAGACATGTTCAAGAAGCAGAAGTGTCGTTTTGTCCTTTTTTAAAAAAACATTTGCCGTTTGCGCGCTTTATGCTTTCTTGTAAAGGCTAGGGGCTGTAAATACAACGTCGAGGTAGCTTGCAACTCGTCGTAACTATGCGGTATAAAATTAAGAAGGCTTACGACAAGTCGTAACAATACGGTATAAGATGAAGAAGGCACACGACAAGTCGTAAGAATATGAGACAAAGAAAGCTTAGAGCCAGTCGTAAGCTACCGCGACGTTGTAATTACGGCCCTAGAATAAGTCGCAGTGTTTAGCATTACTTACACCTCTGCGCACATTATTGCTTGATTAGCTAACTTTTAGTCAAATCACAATCTTTATTGTGTTGTTAGTAAAAACCAGAGAGTGTGAAACAATGAGAGGTTTCACGGTGTTGATTTTGCGCATGTGTGTGGAATAATTAAGGCAGTTATTTCCTTCTTTAAAGCTTAGTAAAAACTCAGTCTGAACATTGTCCAAACGCCACAATTATTGCAATATAGCAAAAGACTGAGCACGCGTCGCGCTAGCTCCCCGCATCAAATTGTGAGCTCTCTTTGTGAAACCTATCACTAGTCTCTGGTATCCATGCACCGAATCTCTACCCAACCGGTACCAAAATTTGCAGTATCTTTATACCACGTGCGCCCATATCATTTTGAACTTTATTGAATATGTTTATAGCTATAGTAGGCTACTAATAGAGAGGCAAAATACAAGACATAGAATATAAACTTAGAATCCATGTATCGAAGAGGGGCATACCCAACCACAAGATGCAGTTTTTTTTTTACAAAACACCCAATACGATTTCCGGATGACAACTAAGTCTTTAGTCCCTGATAAAACCCCATTGAGGGAAAGCCCGGAAACTGACCTGCCAGGGGATGGCCTTGAGGCTGACCCTGCTCAGCGCCGTCATGTTGCTGAAGGCGGCCTTGACCATGTAGGTGAACGGGTTGTCGTCCAGGGTCAGACTGTGCACCTTGTTCAGGTACCGGAAGTTCAGCTGAGAGATGAAGAAAGTGTTTTTGCTTAGCGTAAGACGTCAACGATGTATAGGCTATATTGTGGACGGACTCCAAGACTAACGCCTGACAAGTTGATGGGCTTCCATACAGAGACAGAGCGGGGAAAGGGAGATGGCGAACTGTTCCTCCAGAGAGTTTAAAATATATAGATCTGGCCTCTCAGTTCAAGGGAAAAACTGCTGTTATCCTTTTTATTGCTATAACAAAAGTTACATTTTTGAATCCTTGTTCACGTATGTTTTCGTTTAATTAAAATTGGAAATGCAGGCTTAACACAAAACGGGAGATTAAAGAAAGGAGAATAGTCCTAAAGATGGACGACTCAACGGGGGAAGAGATGGTGTTCTCTATTTAAACGCCTTGACATTTTTTTAAATCTTGATCGATTTATTTTTTTATCCTGATTTCCGCAAGCCTAAACATTAAAAAAAAATTAGATGAACAACTGAAAAGCTTGATTAGGCATACAATCAAGTGTGACACCCTACTTACCATTATGGTGGTCACTCGAGAGTGTTTGATGGTCAGTATGGCCAGGTTCTCCAGAGGGTCAGTGACACCTGTCGGTATCCCCCCAGGGATCAGGTCCACATCGTCCAAGCGTAGTTCCCCTGTGGTGTATCAGTGGGATGGTTAGGTGGAGTAAGGGTGGTCAGAATCCAGAGCACATTATTTAGAGATACTTAATCTAAGACAAATTGTGTCAAATGTTAAGATAGATAGATAGATAGATAGATAGATAGATAGATAGATAGATAGATAGATAGATAGATAGATAGATAGATAGATAGATAGATAGATAGATAGATAGATAGATAGATAGATAGATAGATAGATAGATAGATAGATAGATAGATAGATAGATAGATAGATAGAGACAAGAAGGAGAGATCAGTTGGATGATTGGTCAATTACATGAGGGAAGAGGAATACGCAAATATAGACATAGATAGATAGAAAGTTTGTAGAATCGTTCTCCTAAAAGAGTGATAGATAGATAGATAGATAGATAGATAGATAGATAGATAGATAGATAGATAGATAGATAGATAGATAGATAGATAGATAGATAGATAGATAGATAGATAGATAGATAGATAGATAGATAGATAGATAGATAGATAGATAGATAGATAGATCTTGGCAAAAAACACTAAATGTAGTGCGTATAGCAAAGCTTTGCCAAAAACACTGAAGGTAGTGCGTGTTGAAAAACTTCCCAAAACACCACATGTAGTGCGTATAGCAAAATGTGTCAAAAACAAACAAAAACAAACAAAAAACACTAAATGTAGTACGCATAGCGAAATGTGTCCACAAACACTACATGTAGAGTATATAGTAACACTTGGCGCAAAACACTACATGTAGTGCGTATAGAAAAAAATCACCCAAACGCTACATGTAGTGCGTATAGCAAAATGTGGCCACAAAAAAAAATGTCTAAAAACACTACGTTTGACTAAACTCGGTATATGCGATAAAGAGGCAGGCACACTGTATATAGACGCCTACACACTCCCCTCATTCCGTGGCCTCACCTAGCGGGTTGACAGCTGTCCGGTCAGGCCGAATGTCAAGGCCGTGCATGCTGCGCCGGTTGATGATGTTGAGGTAGCCGCCCTGGAAACCCAGGTAGTTGAGCTGGCCCAGGTTAATGAATGTCCCGGCGATCAGGTGCTCGATCTCACAGTTCTGGATCTGTCTCAGAGAGTGGGTGAGTGAGTGACTAACTGACTGAGTCTATCGATTTATCTGTATATACCTAACTAACTGTCAATCTATCTATCTAGAGAGTGGGTGAGTTTGTTTTACGACAGGTTAGTATGGTTATGGCTATGTCATAGTTATGGCTATGACACAGTTATGGCTATGTCATAGTTATGCCTATGTCACAGTTATGACTATGTCACAGTTATGGCTATGTCACAGTTATGACTATGTCACAGTTATGGCTATGTCACAGTTATGCCTATGTCACAGTTATGGCTATGTCACAGTTATGGCTATGTCACAGTTATGGCTATGTCACTGTTATGGCTATGTCACAGTTATGACTATGTCACAGTTATGGCTATGTCACTGTTATGGCTATGTCATAGTTATGGATATGTCACAATTATCGATATGTCACAGTTATGGATATGTCACAGTTATGACTATGTCACAGTTATGGCTATGTCACAGTTATGACTATGTCACAGTTATGGCTATGTCACAGTTATGGCTATGTCACAGCTATGGCTATGTCACTGTTATGGCTATGTCACAGTTATGACTATGTCACAGTTATGGCTATGTCATAGTTATGGATATGTCACAATTATCGATATGTCACAGTTATGGATATGTCACAGTTACGCAAGCGGGAAGTCAGGGTTATCACTGTTGTTGTATTAGATCTCTGTATGTGTGTGTCTCTCTCTCTGTCTCACTAATTCATTCTCTGTGTCTCTCTCTCTCTCTCTCTCTGTCTGTCTGTCTCTCTGTCTGTCTGTCTCTCTCTCTGTCTCTCTCTGTCTCTCTCTCTCTCTCTCTCTCTCTCTCTCTCTCTCTCTCTCTCTCTCTCTCTCTCTTTCTCTAGTCTCTTTCTCGCCCTATAACAAACACACTTGCTCAAGTTCTCTCATATTATGTGTCTCTTCTAATCCATCTATCTATATATCTACCTATCAATCTTTCTATTGGTCTATCTTCACAAACCTGCCTACCTATCGATATATCTATCTATCTGGGTGGCTTGGTGGTCCTGGGGTAGAACATCGGCTTTCGGCGCTGATGTTGGACGTTAAACCACCTTAACAACAACACAACTAACTATCTATCCATCTATAAATCTATCTATCTATCTATCTATCCATCTATCTATCTATCTATCTATCCATCTATCTATCTATCCATCTATTTATCCATCTATGTGTCTATCTTTCTTTTTATCTGTCTATGTATATACCTATTACCTATCATTATGTGTGTAAATCTCTTTAATTCCAACTTAACGTCTTAACCGAAGTTAACTAATAATATTTAATAATAACTTCTGAAATACACCAATGTTTTCCCTTCTCTTCTGCTTTTTTGCTTTTGCTATTGAGAAATCATGACTGTTTTCTATATAACGTGCCAACAGATAATTTTATAGTGAGATTGGCGATTTTGATTCCATTTCAATTACAATTGAATCGTTTCTCTGATGGCATCCAACATAATATTTTGTTTTGTCCTTTTCAAATATTTAAATTTAATGTGGATGTTTTATGACGCATAATGACCAATTTCCATGGAGTTGAGATAACTTGGTTGAATGTCCAACGACAGCACAATTGTATATTGTGGACAGCTTCCAAAACTGACGTCTAAAAATTGTATGTGCTGCCACACACGAGATAGAGCGGGAGGACCTGGACTTCTGTCTAGGTCGATCACATTTTACTGACAGCGACCAAGCAGGGAACGAAATAGTACAAATAAATTTTTGACCGATCATGGGATTCAAACCGCAGACCTCACGATCTGAAGATTAACGCTCTACCATTTGAGCCAGTTCTGTCACCCCCCCCCCAAAAAAAAAAAAAAAAAAAAAAAAAAAAAAAAAGGATTCAAACCGCAGACCTCACGATCTGAAGATTAACGCTCTACCATTTGAGCCAGTTCTGTCACCCCCCCCCCCCCAAAAAAAAAAAAAAAAAAAAAAAAAAAAATACAAAACAAAACAAAAACAAAAACAAAAAAAACAAAAAAACTTTCCAATTTCCATATAGAAAAAACTCACGTGAACGTTCTTGTAGAAGTCCATGCCCTCGAAGGAGGAGTTGTGGAAGGTGAGCAGACCCCCGCCGCCTGCAGAGAAAATAAATCGACTCAGCGAATTAGAAAAAACAAACAAGCAAGAAGGGTGTCATATAGTTTTAAATTGATATCCTAATTATCAACTGCAGTTGAATATTTTTTTAGAACAATGCACTTTTTAGCTCTAAAACATCGATAAAGGAAAAAAATTACAGGTGAAAAATCTCAAATTTACAGCCTTCAGATGTAGAGAGAAATTAATTATAATTATCATACATTTTCTCCACGCTGTTTTATAGAAAACAAAAATCGTATTGCTCCGAAATAATAATAAAAAAATACATCAAGATTTGTACTGCATTTTAACGCCTAATTTCAGCCAACACAAACTATAGAAATATATGTTAGTTGTTAAATCAGCTATTGGTTATATAAATTACATAGTCCATGAAAAAAAACATTGCATTTTTTTTCTTTGAAATAACTTTTTTGTGCCAAGATTTTTGAGTAGAATAAATGTTATTTAAGTTCTAATTGAACGAATTGCGGTGTCATCATAATGTGACCGACTAAGACAGGAGTCCAGATCTCTCCCGCTCGGTCTCGTGTGTGGCAGCATATAACATTGCCAGAGGTCAGTCTTCGGGCCCGTCCACAATATTATAGCATCGGTGTTAGACGTGAAACCAAATCAACTCAACTCGGGTCATCGCCCATCCTCTTACCTCCTGTAGCGCCGCAGATCAGTGTCAGGGTAGCGTCGTAATTCGAATCGAAGTATGTCGTGTTCACACTAAAACAACAAACATTAAACAAAGAAAAATGTTAAAGTGTTGTTAATTTAAAAGATCTAATTCAAAGAATAACAATGGTCTTATATTCATTCCTAAAAAAACTTTAAAATGAAGAAGTATTTTGGTTCTGGTTATCATTTTCATAAAAAAATCAAAATGTGTGTGTGTTTATATAATTGTGTGTGTGCTAACAGTAATGTTACATTTAAATAATCTAAATCTAATCTGAACGTGGGCGGATTCACTCCGTGATATGAGTCCTCTCTAACCATTTCCCAGTAACTATGATCTTCTGTTTTTCCCATGCACTGAAATCCAAACTGATGCGCCATTTTTTTCTCAATCTCAGGCATGGTCTTCCTCTTCTTCACTTTAATAGTTTGATGTCCATCGATTGTTTGACATTCTTGCCTCATGGTCAGCCCAACTATGCATTGATTCCTTGATTTTTCATCTGCCGCGTGTTGTTTTTGTGGTCACGCAAAGATACACCAAGCATAATTTATATCTTTCTCTGGACAATATAGCTAGATGTGCTAATTGTATTTCAGAAAGTGCCCACCTCCCTGAAGCAAATATCGTCAAAAGGAGGCTTATTTTTCTTGTTCACCAGCTTCACTTTACAAAACCATTCCATTTCAGTCCAATCAATTAGTTTTTTATAATTTCAATGTCTAGTTCACCCGTTTGTGCAATGGTTTTGCCCACAGGATATGGAGTTCGCAGAAGCACAAACAGCCCTTCGGAATTGTACAAAGAGCATCCATTTGCATTCGAAAAAATGTGCTCAAGCTTTGCAAAATGGCGACTAGTTTCCGGAAATTCAAATATTGTAATTTTATAGAACATGAATAGGGTAGATATTTTTCTCGTGAATTTTTTAATATGGATTGGGGAAAAAATCAACATAGACTAAACATGACGGAATCAAATAACTCTGCACATTAGATTAAACTTTAAAGAGATAAAAAAATGTAAATGCGCAAAGGCTTACCAGTAGAAAAAAATGAATTCCACAAATCCTTACAAATATATAAGGGTTGATTATTTTTTTTTATTTCTTTGTTGAATTTATTTTTGTATTTTGTTTTTTATTATTATCACTGCCATTGTTTGTGCTGCTACTATACTACTACTGCTACTGCTACTGCTACTATACTACTATTACTGCTACTACTATTATTACTGCTACTGCTACTAATTATACAACGGCTGCTACTACAAATACTTACTCAGAGAAATTGGTGAACTGGGAGCCGTCAAACTGACCAAATATGTAAGTCAAAGTGAGACGTTGAGGAGGTGGAGAGAACTCAACCCCTGACAGTGGAAGAGCATTTCTGGAAGCAAATAACAAAAACTTTGTCAGGTTTCTTTCTTTTGTCATAATAGAATATGTGAATATTTTGTACTTATTCTTTACCATTAGTCGTTTGATAAATTGAAGCGCTGCTAAGGGAAACATTGATCTTTAATTTGGTGCATAGGGGCACCCTTTATACTTAAGTGACCATAAATCAAATTGTGATGTCGCTCTCTCTCTCTCTCTCTCTCTCTCTCTCTCTCTCTCTCTCTCTCTCTCTCTCTCTCTCTCTTAGGGTTGCAATTTCATATTATTCTGTGTAATATTCTCCAGATAAACACGAGATTAAGTCAAGATCAATTTTCAACTCTTGAAGATCTCTTTGTTTTTTGTTGTTTTTTTTTCTTTTATAATGTATAATTATTTATCATCAGGGATACGTTAGGGGTTTTAACTTTTTCTCTCTTTTTTTCTATTCTGAAAAACTCGTTCTTGTAAAACTGTTTCTTTTTTCTTCTCTTTCCAGTCCCTGGGTCGAATTTTTTTACCAGGCTGCCTTTTTCTCTACTAGCTAAGTATATGCCAGCTATGGCAAGCTGTGGCTTGCGTCGCGGTATCGCCGCTGTATTTTTTATCTGGGAGCACATAGAAATTATTGCAAGTTGTTCTTAGGACCCGTCCCCAATGGAGTCTAGCTAGTCAAAATGAATATTAAAAAACCAACCAAGCAGCAGCCAGTCTACTTCACAAAATATGCTCAGGTGTGTGGAACACAATGTGGAGCAACAAGGGTAAATCAGGCACACGTTGGAATTTGGGCTTTTTTAATTTATTTTTAAAATGTTGAAGAAATAAAAGCTTTATCATTTCTAGAGTCAGAGATAAATCTTTTAATTTGGAAGTGAAAAAAGTCAATATGGACAATTTTCCGCTGTTTATAGGACTCTAAACTTATATCAGCAACTTGTGACCTGGTCGTCACAAGTATGGTACAATTTTTTTGAAAAAATATATTTAAGGAAAAAATACCAACCAACAAAATTAATGGCTATCCTCCTTTCTAGTTCTCATTTTCTGTAAACCCCCCCCTCCCTTCCCCTCCCCAGCCTACAGCCCTTCTGACCTGAAGTCACACTCCCACTCCCCGTTGGAGAGGCTGCAACCTGCAGGGATGGTCACCCCAGACACTGACACAGCCAGCACCAACAGCAGGCTCAGCGACACGACTCCCTGGTCCACGCGCGGCATCTTCGCTGGTCAAGCTTGTATACATCAGCAATCAGGAAGAAGAATGGGAAAACACATAGGAACTAAAAAAAAAAAATAATATAAACAATAACAACAACAGCAATCAACTATGACTGTGGAGTGTTTAAAGCCATGTGAGAGAAAATAGGATGGCTTAGTAATCATGGTAACTATACATTTTAAAGTTAATGTAATATTTAAAAAAAAGTGAAGTCTTGCACAAAACTGATAGACCCTGTAAAAATGTCTGCGGAATCACGTTTTATTAACTTTAATTTTTGAAAAGTTTTAGTAACTGAAACGCTAACATTAATAAAAATCCACAATAATTGATGATATTATTGAGAATGATGATGAAAATAATAATAATAATAATAATAATAATAATAATAATAATAATAATAATAATAATAATAATAA
>RQTK01000255.1:437759-479395 GCA_003991915.1 Elysia chlorotica
AATAGTAGTAGTAGTAGTAGTAGTAGTAGTAGTAGTAGTAGTAGTAGTAGTAGTAGTAGTAGTAGTAGTAGCTACTACTACCACTACTACTACTACTGCTACTATTACTACTTCCACTACTACTACTACTACTACTACTACTACTACTACTACTACTACTACTACTACTACTACTACTACTATTACTACTACTGCTGTTATAACGTTGTTGCTGTTGTTGCTACTACAACGTGTGCACTGATGTATTTAGTGAAACAGAAAGAAACGTTTTTAATAACTTTTTTCCTTAATGTACAGGTATTGGTGTTGAATTGACAAACAACCATGGGTTCTACGACAGCTTCACTCACACTTCTGGCCATCGTCCTCGTCCATTGCTGTGGCGTAACCGTCCTCGCACAGACGATTCCCTCCGGCTGTTTGTATGAGAATGGCATCTTCAAATGCGACTACAGGTATTTCGAAAGCTTTTTATTGTTATAATAGAGAGTACATAGTACTTATTTCACTTTTCATAGCTTTTGATTGCAGTATATAATCTTTTTTTGACATTTTGTTTATTAGTCATAAGAAAGCTTGCATTTACAGATCATAAAATGTTTTCATAAATAACCAAGCATTCTGAGAAAACAGTAACGTGAGCACAGTAAAATTTGCACACTTAAAAAAATGAAAAGTGATAATTAGAAACATGAAGTTGAGACTCCGTTCTTTTAATGGAAAAATCATTAAGAACAATCGTAATTAATGAACATGACTACATTGAGAGTCGTTCGGGATCGGACAAGAAAATGAGCATTATATTCCCCAAAAGAATAAGAAAAAAACTATTATGTCTGTTTGGATCTAGATCTACATCCAGATAGGCCTAGCACTAGTAGGTTATATTCTTACCAATCTAAGTCCCAAAAACAACAGCAACAAAAAAACAACCCTAAGATATCGAATTTAAAACGTTCCAATTCGACGACAATGTCCATTTACGTTACAATCCATACATGTGGTAAAATATTTTTCTCTTTACAGTTGAACACACCTCATTTTTTTCTATTACTATTCAATAGATTTTCGGCCGTTAGTCGCGGTGAAAATAAGATGGATTGATAATGATGGTTTATAACAATGATTAATTAAAAGTTGATTGGGGCGTTTGATGATATTAGTTTTTTTACTCTAAAATTCTTTGCCACATTTATAATTTTACTGCAAAATTTGGGATTTTTGGGTGGCGCGTTTTGGATTTGGTCGCATGTCTAAGGTCGGGACGAAGACAAATAATATTATATAGATAAGAGGGCTTACTACGAATCGTAATCTACCGACACGTTGTGCAGTGCACATGTACGCTCATTTGCGCAATGCACTCTTGCCCAATTACAGCGTAGAGCTGCAGAGCCAGTCTATTTTAGGCTTTAGAATATCACACGTAATCACTAAATTAATCTCACAAATAATTAGGCAAACGTGAGTTATAAATACATTGAAAGACTAAGGCTGCGGCCTTTTAACTGATCCTCTGACGCACAAGCAGACAGTACAATGCTCCAGTGTTATTGACTCCCATTCAGGACTCTTTTTATTTAGTCTAGCAACATTGTTTTGGATTAGTGTGCTGTAAATAGTTCATGTTTTTTTCTGTGACTTAGGCTACCAGAGAATTGCGATTATCTAATCTGGATAAATAGAGTTTGCATGTACTTTCTTGGGCCTCTACTATATTGTGTATATATCTAAGCGTACATAACTGGGACCATATGACCTCTCAGGTATATAATATATACTTGTCCATTGTCCAGGTTCTGCACGCCCCTGGAGCCGTCCATGTTTGACCCTTCCCCTCAGCGCCTGGTCATCTACAACATCGATGGCGGCATGAACGTCTCTATGTTCCCCTCCTGGAACACGTGAGTCCATAGCTTAGCTCTGCGAACTGCTCAAGTCTTGGTCCAGAAGACCGTGGTTCGAATCCCATGATTGGTCAAAATAATTTTGTATCCGATTTCGTCCCCTGTAGCTGGTTGGGTCGGTGTCAGTATAATGTGATCGGCTAAGACAATGAGTCCAGGTCTCCCCGCCTGGTCTCGTGTGGGGCAGTACAAAAATTGTCAGACGTAAGTCTTGGGGTCGTCCACATTATAGCCTATATAGTGCTGACGTTGGACGTTAAACTAAATCAGCTAGACTTAATTCAAAAAATACAGGCAGGATCACCTAACTGGTTGCACTTAACAAAACACAGCTTTTTAAAGGCCCTTTTATTTAAAATCGTTAACATAAAGGAACAGATTATATAGGTGCAAAGTTTGTATTATATTGCCTGTGTTCTAGAACAAAGTCCACGTATTAAAATGAGACCCATTTAGCACTACATCATTATACAAGCTTTCTTTAAACAACAGTGTCATCAAGGTATATAAACATTTGAATTAAAAGTCAAAGTAAGCTACATAAATTATTATAAAACATATATTCTTAACAATTGCGCAAGTTAACATAGTTGCTGTGTAGGCTAAGTAGGCAAAATAAAAATACTCTCTGGGTATCATTCTGTTTTAACTATAATATTGAAAGATCACTACGTAACTACCTTTATCGTGCAGACTTGTGTTTATTGCTGTCAATTTGGAGGACTTGGCCTGAACTTAAGGAGGCTTTAGCCCAACCCCTAAAAATATGTTCCAGGTCTAAGCAAGGAAACTGTGGCGTCAATCCGTAGACTTAGTATTGGGCCCTCGCGAAACGCAAAGCGCGGTAAACATTGAGCTCAGCTAGGGCGTTAACACTGTACGCGCTAGGTTTTCCTGAGCTTTGTCCATTCAAACATATGCTCTAATGGCAATAGATTTAGCGGTGTTAATACTACGCACAGAGAGAGAGAGAGAGAGCAAAGCCTGTGTTCACCGCGCTTCGAGATCACGTGACTCCTAGTCACATTTCATGGCTTTGTTTCCTGTCTTGGTTAATTTCTACTATATTTGTACTTAGCCCAAACCCTCTTAAGGTTTCTCTATGTTAAGCTCACCATCTTTGTTCCTTATCCAGGATGAACAACACGGGCTTCGACAGTAACTACGACGCCAGCTTGTCGCTCTCCTGTCTGCAGGGAGGCGGGCTCATGGAACTCACCTCCGCTTCTTTTGACGTGAGTTGACTTTTTATTCCACCCACAACGTTGCATCTCCTGGGCTGAATTTGTTTGTTTTGCTGTTTAACGTCCAACGTCAGCACTACTATAGGCTACTTTGTGGAAAGGCCGCACGACAATTTCACGTGCTTAGAGGCAGTTCGCCGCCCCCCCCCCCCCCCCCCCCCCCCCCCCCCCTCGGAATGAGGTGCTGGCACGCACGTCTAAGACTCATAAGGGGTGCGTTCGTTAACAATCGGCAGGATCAACATGTACTTTACGATGTTTTTCTCACGAATGTCCATAAGGGGTGTATTCTTCAACAATCTGGTTTTCTACATTGCACGATTTTTCCTAGAATCTGCATAAGAGATGCATACTTAACAATCGACCGGTCTTCTTGACTTGACTTGACTTGTTTCCGCGATATAGACCTTCTGGTCTGTACGCGTGTTTTCTCTCGGAATTTCCATAAAGGATATAATTATGTATATTTTAACAATCAGGTGTTCTACTTTGCCTTGTTTGTGCAAGGGATGACCATGAGAAATGTGTACTTCAAAAATCTGCTGGTCTACTTTGCATTGTCTTTCCTAGGAAGTTCAATAACAATGGGCGAGATCAACATGCACTTTGCACGTTCCTTCCTAGGAATTTCCATATGGAATGTATTCTTTAAAAATCTGATGATTTACTTTGCACTGTTTTGTCTAGGGCATGGACATTTGGCAGAACGTGGACATTACTAACTGTGAGATCCCGAGCCTCCCTAGCAGAGCGTTCAGTAACTTCGGCACGCTCAACTACTTCGGCATTCAAGGTGGGAAGGTCGACGATGTACAGGCCAACGCCTTGACAGGACTCACCGTGCGCCGAGATCCCAACTCTGTGAGCCCCAGTGGTGAGTGGCGGGATGGGGCTCGAAAACATTTGTTTCTCAATCTTCGTTATTTGCTCCATTATCAAAGACATCCTCACCCATCATTATGGTCAATACCATCACCCTCATCACCATCATCGCTGCCTTCATGATCAACGATATCGTCAGCCATCATTATCGCACCTACCATCACACTTATCACCATCATCGCTGTCTCCCAGTGCTCTTTGATCCACGCAAGTCTCAGTGTAGGAGTTTGGAAGCACGTACATTTCTAACAATCTATCCATCTATCTCATTATTTTCTATCCATCTATTCATCTATTGATCTATATATTAATCTATCTATCTGTCTATCTATCTATCTATCTATCTATCTATCTATCTATCTATCTATCTATCTATCTATCTATCTTCTATCTATATAACTATTTATCTATCAACTTATCTTTCTCACAAATAAATATTAGCAATATTGCCTTTTCCTATCCTATCGTATCTCTCGCTCACTAATAAATGTTTATATAAGGGCCTATGTTCATACTAATGTCTTATTCTACATCTTTTCTTCTGCCCGGCCCGCACGGTCCAGGTGAGTTGTCCATCATTGACGTTGAGTTTCCAGACGACACGTTCCCTGTGGCGTTCCTGAGCAGCCAGGAGTCCGTGAGCACTCTCACCATACACAGGGCCGGTCTCGCCTCAGTGCCCGTGAGTTCACATGCTGGAAACGAGAAGGGGCAGCGGGGTGGGGGAGCGAGGGAGAAAAAAAGAGGGGGAGAAAAAGCTTAAAACCGTTCATATGACGGATTTTGAGGAGTTCTATCATTTGTCGAGACATCAAATTCTTTAGTTGAAAAGGGCAGGGATTCTGATTTGCTTCAGGATTTAATGCAACGGTAGGACGAACTTAACGGTGTGCATGTACTAATAATACATGTATGCACCTCTGTGGAGGCTTCTTAAAAAATAACAGACAGGGCACTGAAATAAACAAACATTAATTTGCATTTAGAACCAAAGTGAGCCATATCATCAAGATATTAGGTACATGTTGGACAGTTTACATTATAAGACTAGTAGGCTTGTTGGCCAAACGAAAACTATTGACTGAGTAATTTAAAATAAATAGATGACTATTACCCTTGTTATGCAAAAGTTGTGTTCACTTAAATCCATTCGGTAACTTTGCCTGTAACATTGGCATTGATGAATCAGTGTTGAAGTTGTTTTTCTCCGTTTCAGTCTGACTTTCTGTCGCACATGGTCAACTTGACCACTCTGTCCCTGGACAACAATGAGTTCACAGAGCTGCCGGACACACTGTTTAACAGTAAGTTAACAACATAATAATTGTCATAACAATAACAATAATTCACTAATCAAATTCAATGTTAATAGAAACATAAACCTCCCTCTTTCTTTTATCTCTCTCTCTCTCTCTGTCTCTCTCTCTCTCTCTCTCTCTCTCTCTCTCTCTCTCTGTCTCTCTCTCCACTCTCTCTCTCTCTATCTATCTATCTCTCTATATATCTTTTATCCCTCTCTCTCTCTCTCTCTCTCTCTCTCTCTCTCTCTCTCTCTCTATCTATCTATCTATCTATCTCTATCTATCTATCTATCTATCTCTCTATTTATCAATTTATCTATCTTTCTATGTTTCTTACTCACACACACACACGTACGCGCATTTTGTCTATCTCTATTTTCCTGCTTCTACAGTGCAGTATTAAACGTATACTCGACAGTGATTAAATCAATTAAACGTTTAACAAAAGTTCAGTTAGAAACGTTAAAAGAATGGCAGATATTTATTGGTGTAACTATTTCAAAGTGCGCAATTTTGACTCGACATAGTCCAAAACGTTGTGACTGAGACTCAAACTACAGTACAACAGAAAAAGTGCAAGTCAAACAGTTTGCTTTCCACATTCACATATTCAGTTTATCGAAATAAATTTTTATTTCAACCAAATTTCTGTTCCCTCTTAAAAAAATTATCTTTTCACAAAACATTTACAACAATAAAAAAAATGCATATAATTTTGTTTAACCCCATATGCCAGTTATTATGGGTGTTTGCGTGTAAAATTATTTAAATCTTCAAACACGCTCAGCATTTTTTCTTGTTTTTTTTCGTTTCTTGTTTTAAATATACTTGTAACTCCGTATGCTTATTCTGTGTGTTAGCGTGTGCAACTCTTTAAGTTTAAATCTTCCAACACGCGCAGCATTTTTTTAAACATACCTGTTACTCTGTATGCTTATTCTGTGTTTGCGTGTTCGCTCAGATTTGAAAGCGCTGACCACCCTGAACGCCGGCGGCATCCACTGGGACTGCACGTGTGAGAAGCTCTGGTGGATCGAGTACGTGGCCACCCACGGCATGAGGATCACCAGCGAGATGCTCTGCTACACGCCGCTCTCCTACTATGGTAGGTCGCGGTTCGAGTATCGGTACAGCTTTCCAGAAGCTAAATAATCCTTTGAAATGGGGGCGAACTGGCTCAAGGTCTTCGGTTCGAATCCCACGACCAGTCAAAAATGTATTTGTCGGATTTCATCTCCAACTAGTTGGGTCGGTGTCGGTTTAATGTGACGGGTTAAGACAGAGGTCCAGGTCTCCCCGCTCTGCCTCGTGTATGACAGCACGTAAAATTGGCAGACGTCAATCTTGAGGCCCTATATAGTACTGACGTTGGATGTGAAGCATCTTAACAAAACAAACAACTTTGGAAAACATAATCTTTGTGTAGAGCAGTGATGCTCTCTCCCACTTATTAATGAAAGTCATATACGGCGATGGGTCCCCAGAGCGGAAGATTCGAAACTGGGTCGGTTACCTTATACTGGCACCGACCAGGACGGAGATCGAACCACGGACGTTCTGCGTCGATGTTCTACCCCAGGGCTGCCGCACGCCTATTTGACAAACGCAATTGTGGTTACCCCGTATATAAATTTAGTAGTTATGCACGTGCTTTCTTCCCCAATTCTCATATACCATGTTGAATTGAGTAAAACATGTTATTTGTTTCATGTTTTTTTTTAATATACAAGGGTAACGTGTAGGTTGTGAGGGAAGAACTTCTATTCACAGTAGCACGGTCTGCTGTTTCATGGTCTTGCTGGTTAGAAACTAAAATTTTTTTTTTTAGTTTTACCTATTCCCACTACGCTCGGCCGCCCCCCCCCCCCCCCCCCCCTAACGAAAAAAAGCGTGATATGGGGAGATTTGTCTCATCTGTCTTTCCCTGCCCTCCCTCCTACTTCAGAACCTATCAGAAGAAGGAACCCCTACATTAGGTGACACGCCTGATCATAGCAGAAGAATAGACTAGGATAGGATATATCATCTCTTGTCTTCGCCTTGACCTTTTGTCTTCTAGCAATGTTGCCTGTCGCGTGGTGGTGCTGTGGTGCAAGCATAGGCTTCGTGTGCAGGTGGTTCTTGGTTCGAGCCCCGCTCTAGTCACCGCGTTATTTCCCCACTTATGTCTAGATGGGTCGGTGGTAGTAGAATATACATTATACGTATAATTGTGGTGTGACTGAATAAGTCTCCAGTATTCCGCCCTGAGGTCCAGTAGCCATATAAAGTCGTTAAACATAGAATGTGCCCTGGGGTAGAACACCGGCATCTGACACATGAAGTCCATGGTTCGAACCCCGCTCTGTTGACTTCGTCCCTACTGGCTGAGTCGGTGCCAGTGACCGGCTGAGACAGTCATGGTACCCCCGCTCTGTCTCTGTGTGGCAGCACGTAAACTTGCCAGGCGTTAGTCTTGGGACCCGTCTTCAATATAGCATGTATAGTAGTTACGCTGAGCACTAAGCAACAACCCATTTATTACTCTCCTCTAAATTAACAAACTTATTGATTAGTTTAGAGCAAAAGTTCCTATCCTCACGATTGTTTCTATTTCCGCAGGCCAGAGGACGACCATTTACTACACAAACTCTTGCAGCAAAGGCCTGGTTTGTGACGACGGATCTTTGCCAGGTGAGTCATGTTGTCAGGGCAGAACTAGATCAAGGGTAAATACTGTAAATACATCGGTGCTTTGAGTTTAGACCACCGACTAACGGCAATTGTTACTACGTAAAAGTATCTTTCTTCTGGAGTTTAATCTTAATTTAAGTTAGAGCACTACCGAACTTACTAACCTTGTTCTTACCCTGGTGTAGTTCATAACACTGAGAAGTGCTGAATGGTGCTGTACATGTGAAATGATTCCAACCAGGTCAATATTTATTTAGGCCTACTGAACTTTTAAGCCTAAATAAACATATTCAATATGGAGGTATAATTTTACTAAACTTAGAACCTGCATTTTTTTTATGTTGCTGTAATTTCGTAAATTTACGGAAAATTGGCATCACTACATGTGTTAGAACATACGACATTGTTTTTTGTTTTGTTTTAAGACATTAAAATGCATTTGCATAGTTCTACAAAAGAGTTCTCCAACAAAAATACTTCCCCTGCGAACATGTGAGATGAAAATGTATTGATTTTTTGTCTTTAGTTCAATATCTTGTTGGAGCAAGAGAAACACTCCTAGAATCCCACTAGTCCTAGTTTGACGTCTTAGATTCTCTTAGAGCGTTGTATACGGCGACGGGACCCCAGAGCTGCACACCTAGGCCTTTTCCAGTCACGTCAAAATGGCACTGATGCAACCATAGGATAAGGAGAAAAGACGACACGATCCGGGAACTAGAGACCTCAGCAAAGAAGTCGTTTCGCTCAAATACTGATGTTTGACAATAATATGTGCTGCTACACACTAGACAGGGCGGGGAGACCTATCGCAGACGGTTACATTATAGATACACCGACCCAACCAGTTGGACATGTACAGTTTTGATCAATGGTGGGATTCGAACCGTCGACATCCTACTTTGGAGACCAACGCTCTACCACTTGAGCCAGCTTGACCCCTTTCTAGGCAGTTATACGTCCCTCAATATTGGGTTGTTCAAATATCATAACACCTATTTGGGGATCTCTAAGCACTATTCTTACAACGGCCAATGACCCCCCCCCCCACACACACACCCACACCACACACACACACACACACACGCACACCTCTTTTATGGTGTAAGATTATAATTTTATTTGAAATGTCTTCCCACCATGTTTACAGCTGTGAACCTGGGTGACGTGACGTGTCTGACGTACCTCCAGATCTTCATCTACACCCTGGCCGTGCTCGGCTTTATGGGCATGTCTGCTGTCGGGGGCTGCTGGCTCCACACGCGCAGACAGCTCAAGAGGAACGGAGCAGGCGGCGGAGGAGGCGGCGGGAAGAGTGGATTCACCCCCAGGAGGAACAGAGTGGCGGGGGCCCCCGGAGGGGGGAGAGCTGCGCCCCCAGGCACCAAAGCCGGCTGGTGAAGTGACCACTGGTCCGTCTCAGACAGTGAGACACTTGTGACTTGCTGGACAGTGCGAAGGGAAAAGTGCTTGTGACTGAAGCACTGATACGTAAAACTAAACTAATGTGTACAGTATAAATACGGCCTTTGCTGTGCTTCTCGTGTTCCTTTCTTGACTCAAGTTCTAGGGAGAAGGAGAGAAGGGCGAAAGAGAGAGGGAGGGAATGAGAGAAAGATACATACATAGATAGAGAGAGGTGGGCAGAGAGAGGAAGAGAGAGAGAGTGAGAAAATAGAGAAAAGGGCTGGGAGAAAATCACGGTACTCGGTAGGGTCTATATTTCCTTTTTATTTAGTTAATTGTTATACGATCGATTTTTCCCTAATGCATTGATGCAATCAAACTAAAAATATCCAGAACAAACTCTTCCATTTGTTTTTCTATTTTTTTTTTATTTAACTTTTAAAAAAGTGTCGGGTTTATTTTCATGTGCTTTTTGTGCTAAATTAACTGTCGCTGGAGAAAAAGACCCATGCAACGAAGAGCCTTTAATAATACTTAGTATAAAGGCGTATGAGTGTCAAAATGTTGTTATCAACCACAATACTGAGGAGTTCATGTACACTGTAGTTCCACTACATGTCCTTCCATTTTGTTGGAATGTTGCCCCACCGCTCTTTACAATACATATTGTACAACTGTTTACATTGATTGAGTCATAGTACTCACACATGTATTTGGTCTCACACGAGAGATTGTGCTCGAGCTAAAAAATATTGCACCTAGACTCCGATGCATTGAAATGCATGTACAGATTTATTCATGTAGCTGAACCTCACAAATGTGCACCAATGCAAGTTATAGACTTCAGGTTTTATGTTAAGTTAGATCGAAGATTATAATTATACAATATATTTTTTAATTGATTTTGAATTTGTACACTATACATGAATGTAAATTTTATGCAGATCTATCTTAGTTTAAGACGCTATGACTATGACAGCCTGGTAAATATACGACAGTACCCAAATAAACTATTGCTTTATATAAAGTCGTGTTCGATAATGGGCATAATTAATCAATAATCATGTTATGTAGGTCATAAAAAGTATGAATGTTTTCCAACAATTACAAGCAAATTGTATAACTTTCGAATTTGATTATTTCCATGTAAGTCCCTGTCTGCTTTTAAACTTTAGTCAGATAAAACTTAGCAAACCAGGAAATAATAATCCGTTGTACATTTTTTTTTTCTAAATTAAGCTCTAATGGAACATTGACAACACCCGTTATCTTGGACTGGAATAAACTAAGTTTTAAATATTAATTAATGTTCTGTAACATGCAATGTTGTTGTTTTTAAGTGTCATGGCCTTTTCTTGTCGTCATTGTGTAAGAAGGAGTTACTCATTTATAATTTGATGATTTTATATAATAGATGTGAGTGTGAAATAGCGGTTCCACGGGGACGAATTTGTGTAGATAGATTATGGCAATTAAGGCTGTTGCCACCTTTGTAAACCTTAATCAAAACTCAATGTGAACATTGCTCGACTGCCTTAATTTCAATAAAGAAATGGAATGAGCATGCGTCATGCTAGCTCCCCGTATCAATAGCAATGTAAGCTCTTTTGTCTTTTGTAAAACGCCTCACTAAACCAATAGTCTCTGGTACCACTGCCATCTCTACTGGTTGGGTCGGCTCAGACAGAAATCCTGTCTCAGCACATGGGGTACGCCGACAAGTGACAATGCTGTTTTGCTTGGACCAGCATACCAGAACCCACCACTGTTCGCTATTGGCTTTGCTTGGAGTGAGGCGCCACTAAGGGACAGATCTAAAAATATTGTGCGAGATGTTTTGGGACCTGACTGTTGTATAACTATGACTATGAGATGTCAGCTCATCTCTACACAAAATGAGAACAGTTAGGCTAGATAGTATTTGTTCAGCTACTGATTTTCGGAAGCAGATATCTCTTGCCAGATGGATAAACAGAAGCTTACAGTTGTGGTCTGGATCTATTTGTAATGTAAAAAAAATGGTTCTACTTAACATGCCATCCATGACGCATAGAAAAGGAGAACAGTTTATGTAAATTAATTTCAAAGGCTATTCTAAAAGCGGAATCAAATGCGATCTGATCATAAAAGTCCACAACCAATTGGAACTTTCAGTATCACTAGCCTTATCCAATACTGAACTCAATTAACACTACATGTACAGTATAATGTACACTGCAACTGCTACTTTAAAAATCGAACATTTCTTTTTTTTTTTTAATTTAATTGTTGTTTTTTTTTCTTATTTTTAAGAGTAGAAACTCTACCATTCATATTCCTTGTCTAATACATGTATTTGTTGTTTTGTTTTGTTTTTTTAAGAGAAAAAAATTACATGAAACTCATTATCATTGATAGTATTTTACTTTTCTTAGTACCAGTTAAATAGTGCATACATAAAAATATATGCAGTGCCAAAACCTGTCAGGGGATTTATTCAGTCTTGTCAAAATGTGTGCTCCTGTACTAAATGGTCTCTCTTCTTTAAAGATTTTAACAGCTGTCTTAATTTTTCATTAAAACGGCAGCTCCACACTGGAACACCATCTAGATGAAACAATCACAATGTACATGTAATTTTACAATACAAACCTTGCAATTCACACGGCAATAACGGATAACTTAATCACGCTTGGTTAAGGCCTGGGCTTTGTGACTGCTACTAGTGCTAGTTGAGTTCTCAGTATGCCTGTGCAGATTCCCTTGCCTATCGTCTCTGTCCCGCTATGGAGTGTCCGTTACCGCAAAGCCTCTATGGACTTATCCTTGGGTTTCACAGTTAATAATAATAGTCATACATATTACAAAAGAGGTTCAATTCAATTGGTTCTTTTATGTTTTGTTCAACTTAAAAAAACATAGGTGGAAAAAACACATGTATGCGAAAATATCAATGATGAATATGTTTTTTTTTTTACAACACAGTGATATAATGTCAAGACAAGATTTTAAGAAGCAAAATTTATGTTGGTAAAATTTATTTTCTCTTATGAGCCAAATGAAGGTGATTTGATGAAATAATTAATGTGTATATAAATTCCAACCAAGTAATATCTACAGAGCAATATAAAACCATAATTTGAAATACTTTTTTTTTTCCACAATGATAATCCAAACAACAGAAGATGAAATATCAAATGTCTTTCAAAGTTTATGACAGTTATGCTTGCAACCTTAAAAAATTTTACAATAATGACTCATCCCTTTTACTTTCATATCAATTATCATAATTATAGAAAAATGGGGAAACAAAATTAACATAGATTATATATTTCAAACGATTCAAACTGAACACAAGAAGTACAAAAATCTTACTGCATGGGTTTACATCCTACTTGCACAATTATTAATCATTGCAAAAGAGAGCGCAAACATTTTTTTTAAAAGTGTGCCAACTTTGAAGTGCATATGATTATCATGAGACTCATTCTTGGTTAATACTTAATAATAGAATGTAATACATGTCCTTGTTAAATACAAAATAAGCTTAATATTAAATTTAAATACAACAAAAACATGATGTAAAATATACACAAGTAGCAGTATGGGTCTTTTTTCTTTTTTTTTTTAATTTTGACCTATAATAACTTGGATTCAGAACCAAAACGTTTCCAAGGTAGAATGACATCTTGATTATTTCTATCTATACTAAGAAATTCACACAGATCTGGCCAGCCAAGGATTGTTAAAAGACAAAGGAAACAAACAAAAAAATGAAAAATCAATAAAACAATAGAAAACACTTTGAATTGATGTGCATGTATAGTGCTTCTGCATTATTTTTTACTCATCTAATCTCAAAGAGTATAAATATCAAGAACAAGAAAACAGACAGAAATTCTGCAAACAAATAATATGCTGTTGATGTCCAATAAATTTTTCTCATGGCACAAAAAGTTGGTAATTTTTAGCTGTGTTTATCCTCTTTGAGAAAAAAAATGCTGGATTGTTTTTGTGTCTTACAAATTCTGAACAAAAATAATTTTGAGTTTGGCACACCTCGAAATCACCAGTTACCATTTTAGCTTTGTCCATCATACATTCCTTGGGTAAAAAATATTTGTGTTTATTTAAAGTATACCAAAAGACACCCCAAAACATTTTGTGTGTGTCATTGTCTAAGAAACATGCAATCATTTTTCGTTTCCAAGAGAAAGAGAGACAGACAGACAGAAGAGAAAAGAGAGAGAGAATAAGCCACGAGTCAGAAAACGATGGATAAAGAGAGAGAGAGAGAGAGAGAGAGAGAGAGAGAGAGAGAGAGAGAGAGAGAGAGAGAATAGCCAGAGAAATATAGAGAGAGAGCAATCATTTTTCGTTTCCAAGAGACAGACAGACAGACAAAGAGAAAGAGAGAGAATAAGCCACGAATCAGAAAACCAGATGGATGAACAGAAGCTTATAGCTGTACCCTAGATCTATTTGAATTGTATAAAAAAAAATGGTTCTCACAGTACATCCATGATGGATAGAAAAGGAGACCATTTTACGTAAATTATAAAGGCAACTGGAATAAAGTTTTAAAAATAATTCTGCCGTTCCTGACTATTCACAGAATACAGGTGAGATGGAGTGACAAGGCATACACAGAAACCACTAGTTTTGTGTGACCCTCGTGGCAGAACCACTAATCTCAAGAGCTCTGTATTTTATTCTCACTCTTCTTGATATATCCATTTATTTCAACCACTAAGTTGATTCATTTATGGTGCAGTTCACCCACAAATGCTTGTGTTCTGTGATAGTTTTGTTTTCGATTTATAATATTCCAGAATGCAGGTTTTCATTCAAATCTTTTGTAGTCTCTGATGTGAACCGTCCCCAGTTCTATTATTATCTTAAGTCTCAGCTAATATATGTTATATTACTTTACCCTCAGTCTATTGTAACTCACTGAATTTCGATTTGATCATATTTACATGCTCTATTACCTCAAGTTTATAATTGGGTGTTGTTAGAGGTGCATTTTATGTGTTTCTGTTATTGTAAAATTCATTGAATTTAAGATGGCGACCTCAAACAAGTCCTCGGCCCTGAAAAAAAGAAAAGGCCTCCTCATTCTTTCGAGTCTGAGCCAATCACAGCCTGGGTGTTTAAAACCTTCATGGGGGTAGCAAGGGGTGTTAATGCGCAACTTCCAGTTTCTCTCTGGTAAATATGTGCGGCAGCTGTCAGTCCATGCATATTTAATCGCATAAAACACTCAAGCCAACTCAACGTCCACGTCGTGCTGCCTGGGTGCCCTGACCGCGAGGTCGTGGGTAGCTGACTGAGCTCTGGCCAGGAGGACACCATGCCCCTGCGAGATGCGACATACAGGACCCACCGGCGTGTGGAAAAATCCGATGTCCATCAACATGGGAGATCCTTGCCTGTGGGGTCGAACTAGTCTCTGTACTAGTGTATAGCACACGCTCCCTCCTCACTTGGGGGTGTACTTGTCCTAGTTGTCTTAGCCTTTATCTTTATTACCCTTCTGTGATACTCAAACTGTTACATGATGGCACCTCCTCAGGTTGCCCTCTACAAACACTATGTCAGCTTCTCAGGGTAGAAAGCATGCTTTTATGAAGCCAGAGGAGCGGGTCCTAGTGAACTCCCTCACAGACGCTGCATAAAGATGGATAAACAGAAGCTTACAGCTGTGCCCAGGATCTATTTGTAATTAAAAAAAAATGGTTCCACATGCACCTAATAGACCATCCATGACGCATAGAAAAGGAGAAATTTTGTGTAAATTAATTTTAAAAGTCCATCCAAAAGCGGAATGACATGCGATCTGAAAAGTCCACAACCAATTTCAACTATCAGTATTACAGTATTACAGTAACATGTACTAGACTTATCCAGTACTGATATCAACAAACAGTACATGTAATGAGTATAATGTGCACTGCAAATTTTACTTTAAAAAACAAAATTTCATTTTTTTTTTATTTCTTTAAATGTTTTTTTAGGGGTTTTTAGGGGTACAAAATCTACCATTCATATTCCTTGCCTAATACAATCATGGAAAAAAAAATACATGAAACTCAGTATGTACATTGTGCACAATCTGTCAGAATTAATCAGTTTTGTTGAAATGTGTACTCCAGTACTCAATAGTCTCACTTCTTTGGAGATTTTAACAGTTGTCTGAATTTTTTTAAGAATCATTTTACCCACTCATAATTGGAACACCAACTACATGGAACAAATACAATGTACATGTAATTTTACAGTACAACGTAACAAGCCTCGCAGCCCTCATGGCAATAAAGGAAGACATAATCACACCCTTAGTTAAGACCTGGGCTTTTGTGACTGCTAGTACAGTTCTCTGGTTGGTACCTGTGCAGATTCCATTGCCTATCGTCTCCGTCCCAATATGGAGCGTTCGTTACCACAAGGCCTGTAATAAATCATGTCCTTACCCTTAAGTGTCTGCAGGTCATAGTTATAATGCAAAAAAGGTGCAGGCCAATTGGTTGTTGTTGTTTTTTAACTTTAAAAAAAAATAGGTGGAAAAAACATATGTAAGCAAAATTATCAAATAATGAATATGGTTACAACACCCAGTGATATAATGTCAAGACAAGAAAGATCTTTTAGGTTGGTGAAATTTATTTTATCTTATGAGCCAAATGGAAGTTGATTTGATGAAATAATTAATTTGTATATAAATTTCAACCAAGTAATATCTACAGAGAAATAAAAAACCATAATTTTAAATACTTTTTTTTTCCATAATGATAATCCACACAACAACAGAAGATGAAATATTAAATGTCTTTCAAAGTTAATGACAGTTATGCTTCAAACCTTAAAATGTTATAACAGTCATCCCTTTTACTTTCATATCAATTATAATATAGAAAAAATGGGAAACGAAATTAACATAGATTATACATGTATATAGGTCTCCTGCATTTTTTTTAACAATGAGAAAGCATGTGTGCTCTGTACTTATGAATTTAGTAAAAGTATGACATCTGGGTAGTTCTGAACAATTCAAACTGAACACAACAAGCACAAGTACAAAAATCTTACTGCATGGGTTTACATCCTACTTGCACAGTTATTAATCGTTGCACTTGTGATATAATCTATATTTTCAAAAGTCTTTAAAGAGAGTACAAAGATTTGTTCAAAAGTGCGCCAACTTTGATGTGCACATGATTATCATGAGACTCATTCTTGGTTAATAAAATGTAATACATGTCCTTGTTAAATACAAAATAAGCTTAATATTAAATTTAAATACAACAAAAACATGATGTAAAATATACGCAAGTAGCAATATGGGTCTTTTTTCTTTTTTTTTAAATTATGACCTATAATAACTTGGATCCAGAACCAAAACGTTTCCAAGGTAGAATGACATCTTCACTATTTCTACCTATTCTAAGAAATTCACACAGATCTGGCCAAACAGGGTTTGTTAAGAAAAACGAAAAAAAAATGAAAAATCAATTTAAAAAAAATAGAAAATACTTTGATGTGCATGTATAGTGCTTTTACATTATTGTTTACTCATTTAATCTAAAAAAGAGTATAAATATCAAGAACAAGAAAACAGACAGAGAAATTTTGTAAAGAAAAAGGAAAAAAATATGCTGTTGATGTCCAATAAAAGTTTCTCATGACACGAAAAAGTTGGTGATTTTTACTAGTTATGTGTTCATCCTCTGTGTGAAAAAAAATGTAGATTTTTTTCGTTTCTTACAAATTCTAAACAAAAATAATTTTGAGTTGTGCACACCTCAAAATCACCAGTTATCATTTTAGCTTTGTCCATCCTACACTTCATGGGTAAAAAATATTTGTGTGTTTATAGTATACCACAAGTCACCCCAAAACATTTTTTGTGTGTCATTGTCTAAGAAATATGCAATCATTTTTCGTTTCCAAGAGACACTGAGACAGAGACAGTCAGAAAACCAGATGGATAAACACAAGTTTACAGCTGTGCCCTAGATCTATTTGAATTATAAAAAAATGGTTCTCACATGCACAGTACATCCATGATGCATAATAGAAAAATGTAAATTATAAAGGCAACTGGAATAAAGTTTTAAAAATAATTCTGCCGTTCCTGACTATTCACAGAATACAGCTGAGATGGAGTGACAAGGCATGCGCAGAAACCACTAGTAGTTCTGTGACCCTCGTGGAAAAACCACTTAAACTCGAGAGCTCTGTATTTTATTTTCACTCTTCTTGATATTTCCGTTTATTTCAACCACTAAGTTGTTTCACTTATTGTGCAGTGCACCCACAAAGGCTTGTGTTGTGTAATAGTTTGTTTTCGGTTTATAATATTCCGGAATGCAGGTTTTCATTCGAATTTTTTGTGGTCGCTGATGTGAACCGTCCCCAGTTCTATTATTATCTTAAGTCTCAGCTAATATATTTTATATTACTTTACCCTCAGTCTATTGTAACTCACTGAATTTCGATTTGATCCTATTTACTTTTACCATGTTAGAGGTGCATTTTATGTGTTTCTGTTATTATAAAATTCGTTGAATTAATGATGGCATCCTCAAACAAGTCCTCGGACTTGAATAAAGAAAAGGCTGCGCCCATTCTTTCGAGCCTAGACCAATCATAGTCTGGCTGTTTAAAACCTTCATGGTCACCCTCTCCCCCCACCTCCGGGCCCTCCATGTCCTCACCGGTCATTGCACCACAGGGACTCGTGAGAAAAATACATGTACAGTACCCCAAACAAAGGCGCAACTTGCGGCAAGCATCGATCTGACACAAAGGGCAAAGGAAAGGGGTCAACAACACGAAAAAATGGGGGTGAGAAACCTGCACTCCCCCAGAATGACTGCACCTCGGCTGCTCGCAGTGACGAGGTCATGAAGAACATTCAAACACAGCTGGACTCTCTTCGTAAGTTACTCACGGTAATTAATGAAATGAAGTCGGCCTATGACCCCTTCAATAACGAGGACAAGGACAATCCAGAACCGGACCTTGATCTGGGCGAGGTGGGGTCTAGTCTGCCAAATACTGGAGATTGCACTGAGTGGGGAGAACAATAATGACACGGTAAGCTATTTTATTTTTCTAACTGGTTTCAGTGCTCCTCTGGAGATTACCATAGATGCGGACATTCCATCTGGAATGGAAAAGGTGATAGCTGAGGACAACCAGAATGCCCTCCAGGACGAAAATAATCCGTCCGCCAACTGCAGTAGGATTTCAGTCCTGCAGTGCAACTCCGAAATTTTTAAAAATAAGAGCCAGGGACAAAAACAAGGGATAGTGCACTTCAAACTATCCAAAACTCCCTCACTAAGGGACTCACTGCAGTCCTCCTCGATTTTGAATGTTTGTCTGCCCCAGAGACAAACAAACCAATTAAACAACTGGCAGACAGTATCGCTCTGCTCGCGCACAGCTCACATGTTCTGGATTTGCACCGGGCGCCATGCATTCAGGGGGAAACTGAAACAAGAATATTTCTCCCTGCGCAGGGCGCTCCATCCATCCGGTTGTGTATCCACTATTCGGATCTAATGTCCAGGATCGTGTCAAGGAGTTGAACGACATGTTTAAGTTAGTGCAGTCGACTCGCCGGTTACAACCTTACAACTGAAACAGCTGTCGTTTCCCTTTTTTAGGCCAGCGCCAGCCATGGAGAAAAAGGGGTGGGGAGGACAGGGGGAAACAACATCAGGGGCTAGCAGAGTGACACCATCTCCCTCTCCCTGTGGTGGGTGGAGCCAGCAAAAACAAAATACTGAAACAGCAGGACAACAGGTTCAGAGCATGCTTGGCTATAGGTATACAGGTGGTAAGCTTCAGAAATCTTTAAAAGAATGGCAAAACTATAAAACTGATCCCTTTTTGTTGTCTTGTATAGAAGGGTGCAGACTTAATTTTGACACTATTCCAGAACAATACAAAATACCACAACCTTTAAAACTTAAACAGGAGCAAATGGTGGCTCTGACAAAAATGATTAGGGAGTTTGAGTCGGATAAGGTCATAGAAAAATGTAAAAGGGAAGTAGGTGATTTTGTAAAGAGCGATTTTCTCAGAAAAGAGATTCCAGTGAATCTGATAAGAAATATAAAATGATTCTTAACGTAAAACAACGTAATACTTACATCAAGTATGTGCATTTTAAGATGGCTACTCTTGAACTTGATGCAGCAAGGCTGCTTTACGGATAGTATACATCTAAAAAACACCTAACATGCAGTGCCTATCCTTGCAGATGACACTAAGTATTTGAAGTTTGTGGTTAATGACCAACTTTACAAATACCTTGTCTTGCCTCAGGGGTATAGGGACAGTCCTAAAATCTTGACTATGTTGACAAAACCTATCATACTCCATTCCAAAGGTATCATGTGTAGTATTTACATAGATCATTTATATGGGATTAGGTTGAATGGTGGGAAAATATAAACGTACTCATCCCATGGCTGATAAAAGGCGTTGATAACCTCGGCATGGGGGCAGGTTACAGGGACTGTTCTAACAAGGAGTCTGAAGCAATTGCAAAGGTTTTGAAAAATTGTAATTCCAAGTGACCATTCCGTCTTAATCTGTGAGTGTTTACGTCTATATCTACCAGCAGAGACATTAATTTGTCCCACAATATGACATGCTGAGAGCCAAATCCTTCTTTCCTTATTTCCGAGAATCAATTTTCGGTTGATAGTGTTACATTTAAAGGAGCGGAGTACCCCCCATGTTGTGTTATCAAGTTCTATGCGAACATGACAGTTGTGGAAGTTACGACAAAAGGATAAAGCACCAAGCATAGCAGCCTCAAGCTCTAAAACATTAATGTGTTCTGCTTTGTCGTCTTCATTTGACATTCCATGGGTAGCTTTCATATCAGCTCCCCATGGGTATCCGGGCGAATCGCATTTTATTATGCAGGAGGGTCTATCTCTGTTTAAAGGTTTGTTACTCGCTAAACCTTCATATAACCATCACTGCAATTCTTCTCTTGATTTTTCCAACAAATAAATCTGATTATAATCGTAGTGTTGATGCAAAGCTACAATCTTAATAGATTCCATCTCTCTATAATAGAGTTACCCATACTGCACAGCAGTCTAACATGAGCTTTCTTGGTATTGCTTAGAGAGACTATTAGGTCATGAGAGTTGAAGAAAAATCCTAGATGAGGAGGCGCTGTGACTGATGAAGGGGAAATATCTAATCCTAAGGAAGTAACTACCTTGAATGGCATTCTTTATAGTCTGAACAATGAATATATGGCTGTGAACACAGTCAACTTCCTGATCTCCACAACCATCATGAGACAGCTTCTCATTGTGAAGAGTGATTTCTTTGCATGCCTGATCACTCCATCTCATTTGAATTTTATGAATATGTCAGGACGACAGAGTTATAATTATACTTCACCTTACATGTAAAATTCGTCTAATCTACATATTATTTCTGCCACTAGACAGATGTATGTTTTTAGTTAAGAAATAAAACGGAAGTTTTGAAAATGATTTTGAACTCAGATGCTAACCCTTAGATTTATCATGCTTAAACAGAGTGTGTCTATGTGCCTGACTATGAATAACTTTCAAAATTGCAATGTTTTTATTGCACTTCCAAGCCATGTCCAAATTGATATATAACCAATACTCAATACTATAATTAATATTATTAAGTATTTATTCAAATAATATTCAATCTCCTCAAACTTTACCAAACTGGGTTTTTATAGAGGTCAAAATTATTGGGAATTGAAGAAAGAGTTGGAAACGTTTGTGTTATCTGTTATTGTGGAGCTTTAAACACACATTAAAACCTGCTAGATTAGATATAGAAGTGTTTTAATCTAGCAAATATAATAAAAGGCCAAAAAAAAAAAGTTTTACAAGCAGCTAATATATAGCAGTACAAAATAATAGATAATTGTGAAGTAATACAACAAAAATTTGTAGTAACATTAAAAAAACTGAGCAAAAGTCTAGCCTAAAAGAAGATCCATGATATTTATTTCTATAATACAAATGTTACAATAGCTACATGTGCACAGGCACTCCTGGTGCCGTGCTATACGAAGTATGCAGGTTTCTTCACGTTGATCCCATACTCGGCTAGAGCAGGCGTCAAGTCTTCCATCTGCAGCGTCATTTTTTTATCCTGGAGTGAAAAAGACAAAAACGTGTTTCAGAGGGTTTACACGACACGATATTTGGTTGGTTGTATGGACGGGCCCCAAGACTTACATCTGACAATTTTATGTGATGCCACAAACACATCTTTGATCGATTGTGGGATTATCACGCATAACATAAATTAGAGTATTCAAGAAATATTTGTTGTACAGATTTCAACAATACTAATTATTACCATTTCAGACAGGTATTCTTTATTCCAGGATATTGAGCAAACTCTTATAAAATTTAAATGAGGTTGAGGCAGCTACCACCTTTTCAAAAGCTGTTTTTACTCTAAGGGCAGCACTCAATTTAATTAAACCAATGTTGTCAACTGCCTAAATTTTTTTTTTTTTATTGGCAAAACTTTTTATAGTTGAGCAGGACTTGTACAGAGAATATGATAGACAATATCATACCATTTGATATTGTTTTCATTGAAAATCTGGAAATTTACTGGAAATTGGCATTGCAGTTAATTTGTTGTGAGCCTGCACTTCCAGGTCTACTGATAGTTAAAAGTTTAACTGAACAGGACTAAGCCTAGCTTTGTACGACTATCTAGGTGGAGAAAGAACTTCAATGAAAAAATAGAAGTGAAGTGAGCCAGTCCTAACAAAACAAAAATTAAGTGATGATAAATGAATTTGTTTTTTTTAAGGATTTTTCAAAAACATAATTTTTTAATCATTTCAGGGAATTTTTTGGAAACAGGAAGTAAATTAACAGAAAGGCAATAAAATATAAGGAAGAAAATAGGTGTTGCATAATCTCGCCTTCATTTTTTCTAACAGTCAAAACAGAAGTCAGCTTAAATTAAACATCTTGGGATCAGAAAATGCATAGACTTGCGGATCGAGTTGACTTATTTATTATTATGTATATATAATAAAACATAACACAACAAAAAAAAGACTGATATTAGGCACAATGATGCATATTTTTTGTTTGTTTTAGTGAACTTTTTCACGAAAAGCACTAGTTGCATACTGAATCATAAACATAACCATTGACAAACCTTCATTGAGCTCAGCCCCACCATTTTTTTTGTTTACTGAAAATGCATAAATTTACAGAGAAATGGCAACCCTGATTAAACAACAATTCTCCTTTCAAATAAAGACAACGTTAACTAAGTAGATTTTATGGTATTGATACTAACCTTGCCGTGTTTCTTCATACTCTGCCCGGACGATCGCATCTTGGAGTGCTGCAGGGCGTCATTGGCAATGTCAGAGATAAACTTTTGAGCAGCCAAAGAGATCAGTCTTGTACTGTGGTCAAAAGGGAAAAAAAAATAATTGTCATGAGAACAAGCAGGGCTGCAAATAAAAAGGTGACATATATACCTGTCTAGATGCAATTTTATCTGGATTTTCTCAAGGCCCAGGCAAGATATAGTTCACACGACTGACACCCTCAACCCCAAACCCAGATGAGCACTTTGAGGAAACCAAAAGTGGGACCATGAATGCTACTCCCCAAGCCCCAGCCTCACCCACTCACCCAGCAGTCTGGCTCTGGCCTTGAAATGAAGAGATGGGTATTATTTGGACCAAGTTAAAAAAAAAAACGAGATCTGTGTCATTAAGACGAAGTTAAGATTGAAAAGATTGGTATCTTTTGGACAAGGTTATCATTGGCTTGGGAGATGGGTATTTTTTGGACCAGTAATATAAATAGAATTATTGGGACTAAATAACAAGAGAGATTGGTATTATTGATAGAGCATGGGAAACACAGCAAGAGATTTGAACCAAAATTACTCCAGACTTTGAATGCAATTTTAACATAGCCAACGGTTTTTTTTTAATAGACATATCTATTCTTAGACGTCCAAATTGGGCTTGAATTTAAATAATTATGATAAGTTGAAATTAATAAATCGCTACCAGACTGGTTAATGGGGTTTCCATTATCTATCCATCTTTGTATTGGTCAAGGTTAAGTCTGCCACTCAATGAGCTGTAATACAATTTGATCATGAAAAAATTTGACTCACATTCTCGGATCACAGGCATCAAAGCCAGCTCGATTGAGGTAGTATCCAGTGACTGAATCTGGGATCTAAAAAAAAAATGAAAACCAAGACAAAGATAAACCCATAATACTATTTAAATAAAAAAAAATTAATAAGAAAAATTATATGGAAAAGAAAGACATCAAAATTACCATCTTATACTTCAATTAAATAGTGTTCAGTATCTAGTCCAACTTTAAAATAGCGCAGCTAAAGTCTTTGGTGCAAATGCAACGTAAGATTAGTGAACAATATGGATTCCCAGACTAATTTTAAAATCTGGACTTCAATTTTGTATTTTTTTATATATTATTGTTTTAAAATTAATGTGTATACAAACTCCATTGCACCTATGTCTCCATTTTTTTGCATCAATCTCTCCTCATTGCATTCATACTGTATGTGATGGCAATAATCGGTTCACAAATAAAACTTTTTGAATACAGTGATGCGAGTTGTGCCAGTTGGGTTTTCCTTAGAAGCGTGTAGGTGCAAATGCAACGTAAGATTAGTGAACAGATATATAGGGTTAGTTTTTGGATTCTATTAACAGGTTTTTAGAGAGTTTTGGATCATCTTTTGGATGGGCTGCCTAGTTCATGACATTGGATAAAGAGTGGTACATCTTTGCTGCTAATTGAGCATTCTATTAAAATCTATTTTTCTTTTACTTTCAACTACTTAAATTGCTACTTCTGTCAGCTCCTGATCATTAAAATCCATATAGCAACATGGGGGCAGCGCCCTGGAGTAGAACATCGACATAAATTGCCTCAGGAGGTCCGTGGTTCGAGCTCCGCTCTTGCGACTTCATCCCCTAATGGTCTGGTTGAGAAGGTGTCACTGTCAGTAAAAAGTGACCGGCTGAGACAGAGTCATGGTATCCTGCACTGTCTCTGTGTGGCATGTAAACTTGTGACTTGTCAGACATTAGGATGATTAGGTCTTGGGTCCTGTCCACAATATTGTCTCTATAGTGCTGACGTTGGACGCTAAGCAACAACACTTACTTTTTTCAAACTTCAAAGGAACATGATTGCATTCAGTGAAACTTTATAATGCCCTTTAAACAACATTTATAACTCTGTGGTACACAATTTTCAATCAGCTATACGCACTGACTACATAGATCTAGCTCTAAGACTTAGTACAAAAATAATATTGTTTCTAAGATCAAATTCTTGCGGCCCAAATTCTTTGGTAGGACTGTAGAATGAAGCTGAACTCTTTCTCAATTTAACGTTTCCAGGGTCTGAAGAAATCTACTGCGTAAAGTATTTAGGAAAAGAGTGATACTGATATGTATAGGCCTATATATAAACAGCGTTTTGTACTTAAAGCGCAGACTCTAGACAGTTAGAAGCAAGTGTATCTATAGCCTAGATCCTGTAGCTGTAATTTGGGCTGTATCAAGACTCATGAATCTCTCGTTGAGTTGGTGTCTGCACTAGTTTAAATCTAGGCCTAGATCTTTCCATTGGTCACAGTAACTTATTAGACTACGAGCATTATGACACGTAGGCCTACACGCAAGTCATATAAACTATCACAGCCTTGTACTTACACGAATAGATCTACATGTTAAATAAAACTTTAATAGATCTAGATCTAGCCCTAGATCTAGATCTATTTAATGATAATCTAAATCTTAAAATCAAATCCATACTCGATAGACAAAGGGTTATTTAAGTTTTTAATTAAAACGTGTAGATGATCTACATGTACAACTACAAGCCGCGATAACTTACGACTCGCATGTCTTCTTAATTCTTTAAATCTCATTGAACACCTAAGTTTTCTCTAGATCTTATCTAGATATAGATCTAGATTAGAACTACTTCTAGATTCTAGATCTTGAGTTGATTCTTAGAATTAGATCTAGATCTAGATTCTAGTACTTCTAGATCTTGAGTTGATTCTTAGATTCATGGACCGTGTTTTTAAAGAATTAAATAGATTTCTACATGTGTAAGCTAGTCTAAAAACTTACTGTCGGTGAATAATCTTCAAGCTGAAGAACATCTACGCTCTCCACGATATAGCCTATAAGTTGCTGACGTTGGACGTTAAAACCCAACCAACCAAACCAAACCAAACTAAACAAGATCTAGACTACTTGAGAGTTGAGTTGATTCTTAGATTCATGGACCGTGTTTTTAAAGAATTAAATACATGTGTAAGCTAGTCTAAAAACTTACTGTCGGTGAATAATCTTCAAGCTGAAGAACAAAATCACCGAGTGGGACACCTGCTGATTTATCAACAGATTGCTGCTGGTTGTCTAATGAATTTTGAGTTTGAAGAATACTCTGTTGTTTGGAGTCATCTTCGGTTGACGCCATCTTGAAAATAAAAATGACTAAAAAAAATTATAAATAAAAAAATAAAATAAAACGAAGCCTTGCAAAGGCGATGCAACTTTGGATGCTGGTACGGAATCGTACTGGAAGACAGTGTTCTATTCGTACGTCACCAGAGGCCTATCGCGAAGTGGAAAATAATGAAGATTCCCAGCAGGCACTTGCATCCCAAATTCATAGATTTTTAGACCCAGAACCGCCTGTTAATCCTGTAAATTGGTCCTTACACCAATTTCATTAACAATAAATTCTAACAAACTGCAAAATCCTCAGATTTTGCTCTTTCCACAATGCCCATGAATTCGCGGGTTACACTAAGATGCTTTTTTCCACCAAAAGATCCATGCTAAAATAATGTTAATTGCTTTCACACCATCTCCCCAACAGTTCTTTTTTTACGTTTTTTTAAATGATTAACCAAGCATCAATTTCTATTTCAAACAAATTGGTGCGGCGTACGAGTCAAAACTTGCGTGCTTTTGAAAAATCAGACATTATTTTGTTCTCTTAATTATTTATATCAAGAAGATAACGAAACTCTATCAAGAGAGACTTTGTTGGGGTTTTTTTTTAATTAGAAAATGCTGGCTTTAAGTTAGCCTGGAGGTCAGCCCCCCCCCCTGCGCCCCCCCCCCCCCCCCCCCCCTAAAAAAAAAAACAACTCTTTTGGGGAGATGGTGTAAAAGCAATTAGATTTGGTCGTACAAGTCGATATACCTCTTCCTATGGTAATATATATATGTCTTTTGTTTTTTTAAATACAGTGCAAAAGCATGATTAGCAAACCCTATATAAAAATAAAACTTCAATAAACACAGTTCAGCATTCTCTTTTGCATTTCCGCAAATACTGTGGAGAAATTTAAAATTTTGAACGACAATAAAACACATTGGTCGAAATAAAACACATTAGTCTGTCCCTGCATTTTTTACCATTTGAAACCTCTAAATTTGCAAAACTTTACGGACTAAATGCCAAAATTTGATACGAATTTTGCAATAAATGCCCAAATTTGTCAAAAAAAATGTCAAAATTTCCCAAACGAAGTCGTAAGGCAATGTGAAAAATTATGTTATCGGTGACTTTGCGAACCCAATGGGGCCATTTTGTTTGTTTAAAAATGTGGGTACATGTACTAATCAAAGGAATTTTTACTTAAATGTTAAGCCTCATCAAAAATTAATTTTGACAAGTGACTAGATTACATATGATTACTGTTCGACTAATAAATTGAAATATTGCTAATAACAATCAATTTCGGTAACTTATAAAATCCTTCATTTTCAATCAATTGAGCGAACACCCTACTTACCAGAGAGGTAAAATGTGAGTTCTACATCTAGCCATCTAAATAATGAACGAGAAGTTCACGAATAATACACAGCTTAGAGAAAGAGCGGGATAGAGAGAGTGAGAGAGAGAGAGAGAGAGAGAGAGAGAGAGAGAGAGAAGACACCCTTTTCTCTGCTTATTGACGGTTGTGACGTTGAAATTCAGATGGAAGTCTTAAATTATTTTCTTGTTGTTGTTTTTATAATAAACACAAAGAAAAAAAATGAAAATCGCAATTACTATTGTTTGTTTGTTTGTTTGTTTTTGTTTTGTTTTTGTTCTTTGTTTTCCGGGAAAGGGCATATTGTGCGAAAAGCTGCAGGGCTAGATTAGTGAACGTGATCAAAAAACGATAGCCGCTTAGAAAGAAATAAGAACTAAGAAATATGTGGTTGCTTTAACAGCTTTGTTTGAAACCTAACACATTTAGTTTTAAAAATATTTTTAAGTTTTATGACCAAGTGAATCATCACTTTGTGAAACCTGCCTCATAGACAAAATGTCTCGGTCAAAAATGTGATAAATATCGTTGAATGGCTGGCGATTGCGCTCCCTACTGATTAAGTGGGTGTCAGTTTAATGTGACTGGCTGAGACAAGAGTCATGGTATCCCCGCCCTGTCTCGTGTGTGGCAGCATATAAGATTGTCAGACGTCAGTCTTGGGGCCCGTCAAAAATATAGCCTATATAGTTCTGATGTTGAACGATAAACTAAGTCAACAACGACAACATCGTTGAATGGAATCACATTGCAGTGGGCTGTAGCCAAATAGCAAACAAAGCATAAAATATACAAAGGCTCAACCAACTATCGACAATTTAGTCTACTGTGGGAACAAAAGAGCCACCTGGCGAGCAAGCCCTCTTTCACTTTGACAAACAACAAAACAAATAAAACAAAAAAGAAGAAAACAATCGTGTTTGCGTAGACAGAGTCTATCCGACGGCCGCCTGATGGACTTGAATTACGCTGACGGTGAGTCATTATGGCGTGTTACAGCGGCGCTACTGTACCTCCTGTCACACGAGGGCATGTGGCTGTCTAAAATGTCGCTAACGGGAACTGACGTCTCTTCCATGACTGAATGCTTAAAGCAAAAGTAAAGCAATGAAAAAAAATCACCTTCGTTTGAGAATCTTGAAGGGAAGTAGCCTATATCGTTGGTAAAGTACATGGTATTACCAGAAACTGTAGATTTAGTGAGACCGTTCACAAAAAGAGCGCACAGTGCTAACCATACGAGAAACTGACGTGACGCGTGCTGACTCTATTTTGTTTATTGGGCATTTGGAGGTAAATATTGATACTTTTCACCTCTTACAGAAATTGTCTCATTGCTTTCTCTAGTTACTCAAAAAAATAGAAACATTATCAAAGCAGACTGAAACTAGCAGAAATAGGTTTATCTTTTTTCACATTTTTTGCACAATAAATGACTACCCGCCCCATTTGACCACAATAATTTTTGGAACACTATATCGAGTTATATATCAGTTATCTTCATAATTATAAATATGATTGGAATTCCTGGTTTTCTTGCCAGTAGTTCTTAGAATACAATTCTTAGACCTTGTTTTCTATAGATAACTACCATGTAATTTCCTGTGTTTAGCTTTTTAAAATCTTTGTGAGCCATTTTCTCCAAACTGATAATTTTGATACATATGATTATGCCTATAACTTTTTTTTTCATCGGATTCAGCTCAAATTTGAGTTGCAGAAAGCTTGTCACTAAAGAAAACGTTATGTTGTAGAAGGATATTTCTCTAAGGTGTCTATTTTGTAAAATACACATAGATCATTTTGTCATTTCCAATATTTCTAAAATCGCTGGGGGGTTTTCCTCCAGTAAATACTGCACCACAAAATCTGCTACGTTTGATCAATAAACTGATCTTTCTAAATAAATTAGTATAATTATGTCAAGTTTATGTAGACCAAGTTTCAAGTTATTTGATTCCCAAATAAAAAAGCCATAGGGACAAATCTGAAGATCGTTAACAAATCCAAGCTGGTCGCCAGATTATTACATCTTTTTTCGAAATACATTTAAAAAAAAAAATTTTTTTCATCTAATAGTGACCTAACACACTTGCCGGTATGGTTAAAAATAATTTTTTAAATTAAATAAATGGCTATATTTATGAGCAGATGCTGGTAGGGCGGTTTGACTAATCTGCAGACTGAGTTTTTACTCCAAAGTTTCAAAGAAGAAAACAACCGGCTTTATTATCCAGACTCACGCAAAATCATCCCCGTGAAACCTCTCACTATTTTGCACTCTCTGGTACATGTATTACTAACAAGCTTTTATGTCCCCTTTCCTTGAACGAGAGAAGCTCTATCCTAGGTTTCCAATGAGGATTGTATACAGCGACAGGTTCACAGGCCCAGCATGGCAATTTTTAACATACTTAGCCACAGAGACAAAACCAGAATAAGGATTATACACCTGTTTACTTTGCACATTTATACTTTGTATCCTCCCAAGACTATTAGCCTTCTTGTACACTAAAACTAAGCTTATCTAGCGAAACAAATTAAAACAACATCAAACTTCTTCTTCTTCTTCTTCTTCTTCTTCTTCTTCGTTCACTTGAAAATGACTACGCAAATTCTTTCTCTTCATGCTCTTCTTCTTCTTCTTCTTCTTCTTCTTCTTCTTCTTCTTCTTCTTCGTTCACTTGAAAATGACTACACAGAAAGTCCAGAATCTAGTATAATTATAGTCCACAGTCTTTTGAAGTTCAACCAAGGGTCCATATAGTTTTCTTTCCATGGTATGTTCTTCTGGCCAATATTTGTTTCTTATCTCCTGAAGTTGTCTGCATTCTTGTAGAACATGTTCTGTTGTTTGGTGTCCATGTCCACATCCACAGTTAGCAGAGTTTCCTATTTTGAATTTGTTGTACATGTGATAGTTGAGGCGGTTGTGTCTAGTTCTAAGCCGAAATATAATTGTTTGACCCTTCTTGTCAAGTTGATGATAGTGATCAGGTGCTGCAGTTGGTGGTTTTCTCTTATTTTTAACTATTGCTTTTAGTTCCTGGAAGGTGATTGGTCTGTCTGGTTGCAACTTTTCTGCTCCCTGCTTTGCCAGACTGTCTGCTTTTTCGTTTCCAGGTATCTTGCAGTGTGATGGTATCCATAACATCAAACAAACACTCTTAAAACAATGATGACCTATACACTGAATTATGTGGACATACTTCTAGGTAAATGCAATGTTGTGGTTGCTTGAGACTTGTCGTAAGCCTTATTGTTCCCGTATTCTTTTGATCTTACGACGAGTCTTAGCTACAACGACGTTGCACTTACAGCCCATAATAGTCTGTTAGTGCAGCGATATGTTACAACTTACCTAGTCTCACCCGAGAGTGTGAAATGGTGAGAGTTTTTACAGTGGATTTTGAACGTATATGGGTGGAGATGGTTAAGCCGGTTGCTTTTTTTTTTTAAACCTAAGTAACAGCTATGTCCGAAGGTTGGCTAACCGCCTCTATTTCAATGAACAAATAGGATAGATGAGCACACGTCACGTTAGCTTCCCGTTCCCGAGAGCATTTTTTGTGTGACGTCTCACTAAATCTATAGACTCAGGTCTAGCTGTTTACAAACGAAAGTCAAGTATATCCTGTCTCAGTGTCCGTGTCCCCATCATCTATCAGGTAAGAAGCGACGCAGAAACACACAGGGCTAGGCCAACTGGATTGTAACTTTGTCACTTTGTCTATTATTGTAGCCTACCTGTTTTGAGATGGTCGCACGCTTACTGTTGTCAACAAGTAGACTTACTACATTAGTAGTAGCGCTTCTGATTCATACCATCTGGATTTGCCATTAATCGGTTAACCTTTTTCTTTTTTTAGTTACTGCATTCTTTAAATCTTTTTGTAAACTTAATCATTACAGAGATTACGAGTTAATTATGGTAAATGGTCGTTTTCCATCGGCAATGCGACAAAATTTTAATTAGACATATTTACCTACAAGTTGATTTTGTTTTATTTTTCAGGTTTATAAATAATTCTAAAGCACCAGCCTCATAAAGTTACGTTGCACAAAGATGTCTTCTCTCTATTTTGTTTTGTTTTCGGCTCTACTGATAGTGAGAAACATTAACTGCCAAGGTAAGGGTTTAAAGTAAAACTTGTAAAATCATTACTATATCGTGATTGCTGTATTAAATTCACCAATTTTTTTCACAATACAGTATACACACTTTGTAATAACATAATAAATACAGCAAACTCACCACATCATCATCATCATCATCATCATCATCATCATAACTGTTGTTTTGGTTATTATTGTTATTGTGATTCTTGCTTTGTTGTTGTTGTTGTTGTTGTTGTTGTTGTTGTTGTTGTTGTTGTTGTTGTTGTTGTTGTTGTTGTTGTTGTTGATATGTTAGTTGTATTTATTTGTTGTGATGATGATGATGATGATGATGTGATGATGATGATGATGATGATGATGATGATGATGATGATGATGATGATGATGATGATGATGATGGTGATGATGATAATGGAGATGATGATGGTGAGGATAATTATGCACACATGTATTGCTTGTTGTGTCCTAGCGCCGCCCGTTTACGACTGCCTGGTCGGTGCGACAAACTGCGAGACCACGGGAAGTATTATATACAGCAGCAACACCATCTTCTGCTGCAGATCTGGGGATTCCATCTCACAATCGTCGTCGGCCACTTTCGACACGACTTCCGGTTTGCGTGCACACCATATTTGCAAGTGCAGTCCCGGTGGAATGGCCATGATTAACGGCCGGTAAGTACATGGAGAGGCCATGGTTCTTTGGTTGTTGTTGTTGTTGTTGTTGTTGTTGTTGTTATAATTCTACATTAGAAAACTGTAGGCTTTTTTCCCCTTTTGCACCCTATTCACGATTGGCTTAAACGTAAACTATAAGAATAAAATGACAACATCGCAGTTGAGCGGTATACTCTAAGGCCATGTGTCCATGGTCAGCAGCAGACGGAATTCGCGTATCTCGCGGACTGACTTTTGAGAATTTACTTCAAAGAGAGAGAGAGAGTGAGAGAGAGAGAGAGAGAGAGAGAGAGAGAGAGAGAGAGAGAGAGAGAGAGAGAAAGATAGAGATAGAGGGGAGAGAGGAGAGGGGGAGAAATAGAGATAGAGGGGAAAGAGAGAGAGAGAGAGAGAGAGAGAGAGAGAGAGAGAGAGAGAGGGGATACATGTACCATAACATTTAACACAGAAGTCTAAACTGGTTATAATGCACGTCATGTGTATACATAATTTTTTTTTTTTTAAAACACATCCAAAAAGTCTTTATCTTATTTGAGTTTGAACCTGCCTAGCTGACGCTAAAAATGTTCCTTTGACATGCCTCCTGATTCTTCTTCTTCCTTCTCATCACCCCCCCCCCCTCCCGCTTTCCCCGCGTGAAACCAAACAGACCAATGACCCCAGCTCAGAAAAAGGAGTTTGTCCAAGAAATGAACCGTTGGTCAATCAACTTCCAGAACAATATGAACAGCTTCTTCACTACCTTGAATACCAACCTGATCAACATGTTCAACAGGTGGATCTTCTGAACAAAAACATAGCAAAGACAGCCACTATAATGACCATCTAGACTAGCGCCTTTCTGAGAAAACTAAGACAAACTTTTAAAGTTCGCATTAAAATTGTATGTGATTTTAATTTTATGAAAGATAAAAATGAAATGCAAATGACAGCACCCTAAATTTTAACCTCGCTTCTCCATGTCGCTTGGTTTTAAAATATGCATTATGCATACATAATCTGTCCCCCCAGAAAGTTGTGATTTAAAATGGCATCAGTCGCAAAAAGTTGCGGCATAATTTTAGCCTTAGGAATCAATTAAAGAAAAAAAACCCAATGCAAATGAAACAATCTTGCAAACAAACAATCTTATAATTGTAAATGCACTTTTGCTGACTAATACAGTAGCGTTGCGATAAACTCGAATAATACAACAATTATAACTTAAGTCTCGTCACAAAACAGTTGCAAAAGTTACACAATCAAATAAATGTAGGTAAAAAGAGGGAGGGGCAAGAGCAAGTCAGAGAGGGACAAAGAGGACAGGTAGAAAGATAGAGTGCGCTGGGAAAAGTCGAAAGTTAGACATACGAAAAGTTTTTGACAGTTTATGGCTGGAATATTACTTAACTCATTTTAGAATATTTTTGACTGTTCAAAATATTCATTATACTTTAATTTTAATAAGTATTTAAAAAAAATGGAGGGGAGGAATTAATTTGAGTAGGACTAGGAGAGTGAGTTAGGAATTGCCTATGATTAGAATACATTGTATTAGACCTACTGTACTGTACTTAGGATTAGTTTACATTATTAAATTTATAGTGGTTTAAATATGAATCAATTTGGCAGAGATTAAACCAGTGGATCAAATTAGATGGAAAACAAGGTCTATGGAACAAAAAGGTGTGAGAAGGTAATAGTAGACGTATTACTTAATTAAACACAATAGGAACATTCAGAGATAGACAAACAGACATAGAGATTCTCACCAATCGAGGAGAACTAGCTGAGAGTTAGGTTAGGTCTGTTAGTCGAGGCAGACACATACTGTAATGTATTTTGTGCATAATTAGAAATCAAGAGTTTCTGTGTGCATGCCACATTATTACAGTAATTTGCCACGCACATCTTGTCATCCTCATTATTGTCCCCTTTTGACTTGATCATTGCCTTTCTTTAGAACCCATATCAATAGCCTTTCTTTAGAACCCATATCATGCATGTTTTATTTTTTTTTCCTTGGTCCTTTTAAGAAGTAGGCTACCTATATCATATGCACTAGCTACAGACTTTCTACATCTGTCTTAATGTCTTTTTGTCTGCCTCTATATGTGTGAATTATGCACAGGAAACTAAATCAGTAAATGTATTGAGTTTTCATAAAAGTTGCAAAATGTTACAAAAAATTTTGAAAGTTGCAAAAATTTGTGATTGGGCCAAAAGTTGCAAGTTGAGAAAGCAGCTTTCCGGGGGGACAGCATAATGTACATTATGTATGACAAAGTTGTAATAAAAGGAATCACACCTGCTTTGGTGACATTGTTGTTTTAATTTTTATAAATTTATATGTATACACACACACACTCTCTCTCTCTCGATCTCCCCCTCATTCTCTATCTCTCTCAAACACACACGTTATCCAATAATTTATGATTACTTTCATAATAATTAATATACAGAAGTCACACTCACTTGAATATTTCAATTGTCTTGAACACTATCGGTATTATTTTAAAATTCTTTATTTCCAATACATGATGTAGTAACAATACGGCATTTCTCTTTATAAGAATCACAATTTAATGCAAAAAAACAAACAAACAAACAAAAAAAATATATATATATCCTGTATACCAATTGATATGTTGGAACACATTGTACAAACATAATTTAAAATACAAATTTCAATTTCAATTAAGTCTTTGAATGGCCCTCTGCATAATTACAGTCTTTAGGCCTAAGGCATCTATTTGATTCTTGATTAAATACAATCTAACAGAGCAGTAAATTGGCGGACAATTTAAAGAGATCATGTAAAATCTAAAGATACAATGTAATTCAAATACACGTTTTAAATATAACACTGAAGTGAAAACAAGTTTTGTCAACAACAATTTTCTTACGGTACATGTATTGAAAAAAAATTAAATTGTAGCTCAAAGGCAGTTTGAGCTTAGGTATTACGTCATGTATTTCATTAAAACAGCAACTTGAATGCATTTTTTTCACAGTTATAATTATATTATAATTTAGATACAGCTATCATTAATCTGACTAAATAATACCTTTACAAGTCAAAACAATATACCCAATACCGGTACTTGTACATTTTGTTATCCAACCAAGAATCACAGATATTGGAAAATTTATCTGTATCAAGGTAAGGTTATTTGAGGATAAACATGAGGAAATCCCCAATCCACAAAAAAAAGCAAACCCACAAAAGTACATTCAGTACAAAAATAAGAACTTGTACGTAGGTTAGTAAGTTAGAACTAGTACATGTATATAAATATAAAGTCAACATTTCAAGATAAATTCTTCAACATATTTTCGACAATCACATTTTATTTTTCCTTCTAGTTTTACTTTTGTAATGGATAAATCTGAAGTGTTCAATTGAAACCAGACTCCACTATAGTAATCACATTTCTCATACCATAACGTATATAGAAGAAACAACATTTTTTTCCCCATACTCATGGTTTCAAACTATCTAAGATCTGTCACTGAAACGTTACAGTTTGTCTGTTTGTTGCTTAGCATAGTGTCTAACGCCAGCAGTATAATAGGTACTCTAAACTAAAAATCAATATTGCATTTAGGCTTCCAATTGTTATTGATCTGGATAAACCTTTTGATTCTATGAATTGTGACACCAAATTCAACTGTACAGCTTGATTTTTTTTTAATTTGAACAATTCCTCTTTTCCCGCAACTGCGTAATAAATTATGAATATTGTGGAACGGTCCTAAGACTAAAGTTTGACAATTTTATGTGCTGCCACAACAAGACAAGGGTAATATCATGACTCCTGACTCAGCCTGTCACATTACAATGACACCAACTTAACCTGTTGAGGTCAAACCAAGGACCTCCCGATTGGGGCACCAATATTCTACCACTTTCCCCACCCCACAACCTTTCCGAACTTTACATAATATATGATAATGGGATAAATGGTTTTCTGCTATGTGAAATGAAATGAAAAGGAAATTTGTAAGTCCACATCCGCGACATAAAGTTCATGTAAAGGTCATTAACATGACCAGTTAGATTATGATATGGCACACCAGAGTTTTATAAACTAAAATATCTTCGAGGCAAAAAGTCGAAACCAAACTCTAAAAAGAATTAAGCAAAACAAACCCAAAAATTTTTTTAAAATGATTAATTATGCTTACAGTTGAAATACGTAACTTAACTAAGTTAATGTTACAATGTCTGTTTTGGTTTTGTTTTCATAGTAACTGATAAAACATTCTGTTTTGTTTTACATTTTATGTGATTTTATAAAACTTCTATGTATTTGTTCCCTAAAAGTATTAAAACAACTACTTGTCATGGATGCAAATGTTATCACAAAAAAAAATCTAATCTAAAAAGACATTGATTCAAATTGATCAACAACTCAATGTGATGCATGTACGTACATGTATTTTAAGTAGCATCGTGACAACTGATCTATATAAATTTTGTTTATTGTCAATTGATAAATAAAAGTTTTCTTTCATCCCCATAAAATTTAGGAGTAAGACAGCATTTATGCATACTGTACATATTTTATACCAACAAACATTCCTTGGAAACACCTTACAAATTGGTGCTATGTCTAAATTTATAAGTTAATTATACTTAATATTACTAAAGACAGTACATTTTCTTAGCATTAAAGTTAATGCTATAAAGGTATCAAAAACTGCTTAGCACTTTGTACATGTATTATAAATAAGCTGCATATGTACTCAGTTAATAATTTACCCATAATGCTTTTCGTAGGCCACATAGTTAGTACATGTTATTAATATAACATAGGGAAAGAGATATTAATTTATCAACATTACTGTAATTAATGGATAATTAAGTAATAAAACTGCTGTCAACAATAAAAAAATGTATTCAAATAAACACACTTCTTTACCTTAATTGATGTAAAATTGGTTGAATGTATTGATCACATGTATGTTTCTACATCACAGATCTTCTGATCTCATGAAAAACTACAATATATATACATTGAATATATATTGAAGAAGAACTCAAAACCTGTCACATTGTACGTCTCAAACACACTACAGTGTATACATTATAGTGTACTCTAGAGTAGTAAAACATAAAAAAACCCTCACATAATTCTACATTTCCAATACAATCTAAAACTAGGTGGGTGACCATTAAAAGAACATCTTGGATTAGAAGTTAGATTGAGTGCTCTAACTTTGGACATCTCAGTTTCTTTACATTATCAGACAATTCATGTCTAGAGTAAAGGGCTTTTAAATTTTATCTATGAATCTGCTCAAGACAATAGATTTAATCAATATGCTATGTAAACATTACAAAAGCAATTCAAGATATCTCTAAATTATGAGTGTGATCAAATGCGGAGCTACAGCCAATGTAAAGCAGCTATCTGTTGTTCCATTCTATCTGATCAAGGAATATACAGTCACACTTGTTACATAATTTTTTTCTGAATTAAGTGGAAAGACAACAAGCAAAGTACATCATAAAATTTATCTCTTTTACACGTGATTCAAATTTATCTTTAACTACCATAAATGTACTATTCAAACTTATCATTATGATTAACTACAAAAACATCATTGCATTAGAAGCCAAAATCTATTCAAAGCCCGAGATACATTGTAAATTTCTGGAAACAAAAAGAAGCATGCAACTTACTGTGAAATGTATGCAAAATTGGTGAACTATATATGATATTGAGACATTCAAAGTGCTGGGTAAATGAACTTCTTAGGAGACCTTAATTCCTGTATCAAAAAAAAAATAATTATGGAAACTCATTCACACTCACATTATAATTTATCAGACAATCTTTAAAAGAATTTTAAAATCTACCTGATAATTCAGAACTTTTTCAATGTCATTTTAATTTAAACACAAAATGGTTTCCAATCGCACCAAAATTATAAGATGATCTTCAACAAACTTTAAAAAAGGATAAATTTTGATTTTGTGTCATTTATATTTTATAGAAATTCATTTCATATAATATGAGAATGCAGCTAAAATTTTTTTAAAGCATTTATGCAATCAGTCATGCAAATATTGATGATATATTTTAGGCATTTTATCAAGTAGCTCCATGTCTCTCAGAACATTTCGGTTAAACAGCCTTGCATAATATTTATGACCTGTATCACAGAGACATGTTACAATTGTATGACCTGGCCCCATTTGCTTAGCAAGTTCATACGCTGAAAAAACATTCAAGCCGGTAGTTGCACCTACGAAGAGCCCTTCCTCGTGCAGGAGGCGGAATGTCATATTCACTGCGTCTACATCCATCACTGCAATTGCGTCATCAATCGGGGCATCCTTCATATTCTCTGTCACCCTCCCCTGTCCAATCCCTTCAGTGATTGAATTTCCTGGAGTTCGCTCCAACTTCCCATGTTTGAAGTAGTTGTAGAGGACACTTCCTTGGGGGTCTGCTAAAACTACTCTTATATTGGAATTCTTCTCCTTTAGGAAAGTGCCTACACCAGAGATTGTTCCACCTGTGCCAGAGCCAAAGGTTACAGCATGAACCTTTCCACCAGTCTCTCTCCATATTTCAGGGCCTGTTGTTTCGACATGTGCAAGTTTATTGGCTCTATTGTCAAATTGGTTAGTCCAACATGCATTGGTTAATGATTCTGCAAATCTTCTGGCTTGATGATTATAGTTGTTTGGATCATCCCAAGGAACCACAGGCACAGGATTGACAATAGCGCCCAAAGTCTTAAGCATATCAATTTTCTCCCTGGACTGATTGTTGGGCATGTAGATAACACACTTGAAGCCCATTGCAAGGCACATGTGTGCTAGACCTATGCCTGTGTTACCAGCAGTGCCTTCAACAACAGTCCCTCCTGCTGATAGCTGTCCTTTCGTCATAGCATCTTTGATGAGGAAATAAGCCGCTCTGTCTTTCACTGAGCCTCCTCCGTTGCACTGTTCTGCTTTTGCTAAGATTTCACACCCTGTTTCATCACTTATTTTATTAATGCGCACCATTGGAGTGTTCCCAACCATACCAACAAGACCTTGGCGAATGTCTCGGCTGAAACATCTATTAAAACTTAAGTTTTGAAACCATTTCTGCAACATGTTGGAGACAACAGGAGAATACACAGATCTAGATTGGTTCATGGGTCTAAGAAGATTCATGATTGGACTTTGCAATTTAAAAGCTCTTTAAATTATCTTTTTTTGAAGGTATAGATCTAGATTCTAGCCTTGAATAGAGAGTAAGCTAAAGAAATAGAATTTAGATCTGGAACTAGAGGTAGATCTAGATCTAGATCCTCTGGCTACATTCAAGATTTCTCAGATTCCTGAAATTTGTTAGGATTGTCAAATCTGAATGTGGCCACCAATATTGTCCTTTAGAGTGAGTGCACCATAAGATTAAAATCGCTTTATAATTTATAAATGAATTTCAAGGTGTAAAATCTTGCCACCGGTTTGTTTGGGTTTGGCTAAAATAGCGGATAGGCGGATACACCGTGGAAAGACTACAGCAGTTGAAAAACAAGCAACACGCGTGAACTTTAACCCTCGGCACAGGGCAAAATTATCTTGACTTCGCACGGGCACTATTATTATTATTATTATCGCCCTTTTCATTTTACGTGCGAAATAAAATTTAAATGTGTGAGTGTAAATTGTAAAAAAAAAAAATTTAATGATGGTAATAATTATTATTGTGGAGTAAATCGAGGTGTTCTACACAACAAAGATGGCAGTGTCTATTCGCACTATGATTAATAGTGATTGTGCTTTTACATACTATTTATTGGCGTTTCTATCCAAATTTTGCTAGAAGCTCAAGTGGTTTTGTTTATATCGATTCTTAGGTACTTCCGTCGAATGAAGTGAAGTCCTCTATGCCTACCAGTTTAATGTTTCATAGGTCTAAAACAATATTACTGATTGTGTCAAATGAAATTTAGTGCGAAACAGAGTAAATGGAATGGCAAAATTTGGACAGAATAACCAGAGAGAGATAGAGAGAGAGAGAGAGAGAGAGAGAGAGAGAGAGAGAGAGAGAGAGAGAGAGAGAGAGAGAGAGAGCAAACAATTTAACAAGATGATGAATGAAGATACCGTGCGTCAATTGTCAAATCCCACTAACGCGTAAATTGTCAACTCCCACTCCCACTAACGCGTAAATTGTAGACTGCCAAACTCACACTCCCACTTACCCAATAGTGTTAATTTATGATAGGCCACACTCACAATTCCATGAAGCAGAACGTTAGCTGCCAAAGCTTTTCTAGAATTTTCTAAAACTGTGCATGTGTCTTGTAAAAACATTACGTACTTGTTTTTATCTTTGTATTTATAAAAGCCGCTTATCGTTAAATTGAATGTTTGTTCTTTATAATATTAAGGGCCTGTTACTCTCACATAAGCAGTCCAGCTTGTGACTGAAGAAAAGTTTAATTCAAGTTATGGCAGCATCTATATCTGTAGCTGTGCCCCCCACCCCCTCTTTCCGCTTGTCACCCTATATTCCCTATAGTCTGCATACATACCTAGTTTGGATATGCTGGCAAAGACCCCCCTCCCCCCGGATTTTTGACAGATTTATCACTCATGAAATGAAAGGTTTGTTTTGAAAAAAAACAAATCTTGTGTATCCTTTTCTGAGGTCCTTTAGCCTTACAGTTACATTCTTTTTTTAGATGTAGAACAAAGAGGACTTTACACTCGTAGCAAATTGAGCTCCGCCTCATAACACTTAAAAATATACATTTTACATACAGTACAATTCACAAACAATTGTCCAAACACAACCGATAGAAAGATGTTATAATAACAACCACATTCTTTTTTATTCATATTTAATTTATTCATTTCTATCTGTTATGATACAATACAATATGATTGTATAATGTCCAGACACATTACATCCTCTCAACATTTGAGAGACTATAACAAAACCGAAATTAAACAAAGTCAAAATTGTTTAGCTTCGTATTCAGGTTCATAATCCTATTACAATAATCATGTACATTTGTATTTTTCAAAAATTACAGTTCCAAAATTTCCATAAATATATAATAAACTTATGTAGCTATTTGTTTTTATTTTGCAAAGCAGTCGATTTTTGTTTTCTCTTTATTATTAAAGTAGGTATAGTGCAGCTTTAAGACTTGTTGTCTTTCATCTTTTTTATCTGACTTACAATAAACATGTTTGGCATTGTTTTGTACATATTTATGCAATTTTTAGAACTGAACTTACTTACTTTAAAAAAATGTATGCGCCTAGCAAATTGTTCATCAAGCTTTAATAAAACAATACATGGACACAAGTGAGTAGGGGTGGTGAATCATGAAATACTATTTTGCAATATGCACCAACCCAGAAAATCTGATGCAAGCGACACCAAAGCCACTTACCCATAAAAATGAAACAAAGTTTATCAACCACAAAGGCGTTCAACATTATTTGTTCTAAGGAGAGAGAGAGGGGGAGGAGTAGAGGGAGAGGGAAAGGGAAGGAGGGAGAGAGAGAGAGAGAGAGAGAGAGAGAGAGAGAGA